>WITN01000281.1:0-97998 GCA_015025155.1 Lactarius quietus | reverse complement strand
TTTCCACTTTCGTGTTCCCGAATGGTCTCTGTTTTGCTGCCATGGTATCCGTGCGTAATATCAATAGCCTCAAGTAATCCTATTTCATGGGAACCACTGTCACAGTTGACATCCGCTCAAGCTAGCGTTAAGCAAAATGTGCCTATGTACCCTGATTGGGAGTTTGCGGGTTGCTATAGGTAAGAAAATACGCTTTTACTTTCGTTCGGAGGCGGAGATATGACGGATGTGTGTGTGTTCGCGAACAGCGATTCGAATCCCAATCGCTCAATAAGGGCTCTAAGTACGGAAGTAACGGTGCCAGGTGGCCTAAAGAATGCCTCTGTCGAAAATTGCATTGGGGAATGCAAATCGTTGAAGTTCGATGTAGCAGGTTTGAATCAACAGACATGCTGTACGTGTTCTATGTATTTCGATGGGCTTCCCTTCTCTGACTAAACTTCGCTCTTGAAGGTGTTCCCATGTAGGACTCAATGCTCTCACTCCTGGCAGTGGCAGTGAGCAAATGGCTATAAGTAACTGCCATACTCCCTGCACTGGGATTCCAATGAGTACTGAGGTGGAAATGGCGCTCTCCTCATATACTTTATTCCGAAATCAGGCTAGGCTCGTGTCAGAAAGTAGTCCGGAAGGTAATGGTAGATGTTGCCAATTCGCAGTGCAAGTACTGAGATCGCTGTCACTTGCAAGGTCACTTGATCTACTCCAGAATACATTTTTTCGCGCATATAACAACTAAGCAGACTCACAGGTAGTGTGTAGCAACCGGCGTGGTATTATTATGGACTGTGTGACCACACTAGCAGGCGGTCGTGTGGATGGAAGCGTCACAGTCCGGACAGTCTGGGTGATGATTAAGAATATAGCTGTGCATTGGCTGTGCAAGATAGCCAACCTTCAAGTTCACGAAAGCAGTACCCATTAGGCAACAATGGCAACTTCTGGTCACGGATTGCAGATTTGACGTTTGGGTGCTCGAGCATGGACGATCCGGAGTGTAGGGACACCGAGAAGATCCAACGATCTTGTTGCAAAGAGAATGCCAGACCTTTTTGGATACATAATATGACATATCTATTACTATTCACGAATGTACTTGTAAAGCTATGGTATGGTCGCAGAGGCCGGGAGAAGGTGTACAGCTGCTGCCCGATGTAAGAGATAATTCAAGCCCTCCGCCCGAAGGTCACTGCGCCTCCAGCATCCGTTCTGCCAATGCTAGTGACAAGGAATCTGCGAAATCGTGTGCTGTGAGCCACCTGTACTAGTACTGTATACTCTAGAGTGATGCCACGCTCCCAGGATGCTGGGAAGATGGGCTGCATTGGACACTTCTAGAGCGGCAGTCCCACGGACCGACGCCGTCAAGTCGCTCACGGAGACCACATGCCATGGACGCCGAGGTGCACGAATATGAGGCTAATGTTAGTACAGAACCAAATATAGCCATTTCGGGATGCTCCGCTGTCGAGGACGTAATTGAGCCAAAGGACAAACCATGTTCTCTCCAGACAGCCGCAGCCAGGTGAAGGTGTTCAGATAGTGTACCAAGATTTGACGAAGCCGCAAACACATTATCGTCCGAGAAATAGGCATGTATTAAGCGTGCCATGTGGGTTGTACGCCGTTACGATATGACTGCAGCCCAATAGCACCGTCAAGGCTTACCCCATGCCACTTTCGCTGCTGAGCTGTCCCAGACCTCCCATCAGAGCGCTTAGACGGCATAAGCCCTGAAATGCGCGGGAGACGAAGGGTTCTCTGTGCCACATTTTATTTCCCGGTGCAGCGCCCGGGAAATCGCGTAAAAAGTGTGGGGGTATGGTCTCTCTCGTCTTGAAGTTCTTGAAGAGCTGGCATGATGTACCCAGCCTGGCAGGGTGTACGAGGATCTTTTGGCATCGGACCTGGAATGGCATTGGAATCGGTGAGCTTGCTGTGTGTCACTGAATGGAAGCGTTGGGCATGGTATGACGTATTCAAGCGAGATGACGGGTGCAAGGGTGCGGGCGAAAACCCTGTAGTGTCACAATCCTTCGCATTTTGTCACTTCACGAGGATGGGCAGAGTTGCCACTTTTCCGCAAAGGGTCACGCGCCCAAATAGGAAGGTGCCAAAACTGTCAGTGAGTCCTGGGTCGTGCCGGCCTATCTCTCTCCTCATAGCCAGCTCACCGAGTCCGATCCGAAGCTAAATTTACGCGCAACTGGATCTCCGCCTCCCCCACCGTCGCTGCCTTTCCCTGCTTACTGCACTTGGCCTCTTTACTTTCGCGTCTACATCCACCGTGACAAAGCCAAGAATATAGTTCCGCGTCACCGCCCGGCGATATAACATCTTCTTAATCAAATGCGTCCAAGACATGTTGGCCCGTCTGAGTTTGAGGCGACACACGCAGGCGGTGTGCTAGTCGCACGCAGACCAGGTCGGTGGTACGATGCGTATCCCCGAGCGCGTATGACGGAGAGTGGAGTGGAGGGGTCCCGAGATCGCTGTTTTTCGGTCGAAGGTTGGATATCCATGACTCAGGTCTGTTCCCATTTATGTATAATCCATACAACGATGATATCGACCATAATGACAATCGACGTTTGCTAAACTTCATAGGGAAAACCCTATGCTACAGAAACGAGTGTCTTCCTCATATTGTATCTATTATTTTCTTCACAATCTTTCCGAGGATCCGGCCCATTAAGACACGTACGAAAATAGAACCGTCCAAACTTCTTCACAATTCCTCTTTCGTAGTGGCGCTTGCGCACCGTCCCCTTGCATCCTCAACACCAGCCTTCACCACTTTCATGCTTGCATCTACATCGACAGAACCACGCACACTTCCGTGTTACCTTCCAATGCTCTCACCTTTGAAAATGTGTTGTTCAAGGTACCCTCGCCGCTCTTGGCTTGACATAGCGCATGCAGACCGCATACCTTCCGCACACGCCTAAGGACGGTCTACATAACGTTTGACGTTAAGCGACGTGCTCTTGTTGAAAATGCGCCTACCAGCATTCTGCGGGCTGCGAGACGACAGAAAGCAGACTGCAAGGCCCCGGACAGGTTTGGAGTGGTTGGATCGGTGGTTGGGTCACGACGACTTGCTCCGTTCATAGGTCTGTGCCCATCGTCGTGTAATTCTGATATCCGCGACGTTGATATAACGTCAGGGAGATGCTCACTCAAGTCGAGCCCATATGGTTGAGATACTTCGTGACGCTTATCTGCAAATCGTTCCGGTCTACATTTGTTGTCCATGCCCTATCTCACTCTCATCGGAAGGTTTGCTCAGGCGCGCCGAGAACAGCGTTGAATACACGCATATAACCGTTTCCGTTTCTATGGATCGACGCGATCTATGTGCCGTCAACATCATGCAACGTTCCTGGCTCAATTGCTTCTCCTTATTCTAAGGAGGCACTGCCGGGAGTGGCCCACAAGCTCGCACCAAAATTCGAAAACTAAAGTACCAATAAACAGCAAGTGGACGGCCAACGCCATCACGTGACGGCATAAATCAATATATTAGAGAACGATTCGAAGGCAAACACATCACGTTCATTATCAACAAGAACGTTGGACACTACGCAGGCCGCTCACAATGCCTCTAACTGTGCGAGGATAAATGGCAGTCAGACTAATCTCAGAGATATAGGCACACCTGCGTACCAGCCACGGTTCAACCTTGGTTCAACGCGTCATTCGCTACGACCTGTATATCGAATGAGATAAATGTGAGTGCAGACATGACATGTCGAAAGTTTACGAGCCATGCAATGGGTTTTGGCAATTAAATACGCAGGTTGCCCAAAATACGGTATCCGGAGTGTGCACTGTGTTCTCAACGTTCGAGCCATACCCAGACTTAAATAAGTGGAAGAACGCCATAGTGACGTCAGCTTCCATCGTTTCAAGAGGACGGTTTGTTAGGATGGGGAGGAATGTGAGACAAGGGAAGACTTGGGGAATGTTGCGACACAAGTGTTGTCCTGCATGCGTTGTCCTGCATGCGATGGCCTGTAAAGGTTGTCAGGAAGTGAGACCGAAAGTCTCAGGGTACGGGAGTTTCCGAATCAAACCCTCTATACCACAATCTCACTACAGCTTCAAATGCACGTGTACGCCGATGCTAATGAAATTCGGGATACTGGCTAAATGATCCAGTATGTCTGCATGATCTCAGCACAGCGAATCCGTCTGTCAATTTTATCGAGCTATCAGTAATCGATGCTTCGGCAGGCGTCCGGTGACAACCCGTGGGAACGCGTGAGAAACGGCCCAGAGCGGTCCGTAACTTACTTGGGCGCAACTACTCGTCTGCCCTCTGCCCCACTCGCCGTGATCACCTGCTATATCGAAGCCGTTCCCCAGAACTCGAATATTCCATTCCCCCTCATTCTAGAAAACTATGTCGAACTTTCAATCGATTCTCGATGCTGTCGATAAATACGCTGAACAGACTGGGATAAATTTGAAGGAAAATTCTTTCTCCGACAAGGTCAAGAGCTGTGACTCTCCTGGTGCTGTCCTCGTTTTACTTCAGGACAACTTGAAGGCATTCAAAGACTTCCGGGACACAAATCGGAGGTTCATCGAATGCATTAGCCCAGTAGTACAATTCGTTCACGCCTTCTCTGGAATTCTTGGTGAGACCGTCGGCCTGGTGAGTCGCGAGCAGTCATCTCGCCGTCGATTTGTTTTACTCTTTCTCTACAAGACACCGATCCAACCTGCCAAACTCATATTCGTCGGAATCGATGTTCTGTTCGCCGTGCGTGCCTTCCTTCTTCGCTGGCTGAGTCGATCTGATATTCGGATGACCTTAGGCCGCTGATGGAGTAAGCGCCAGCTATGACGCCCTCCTCGAACTCTTCGAATGCATCGGAAACTTCGTCAAACGGCTTCATATTTATTCTGAGATCCCTTTGGACACTCTGATGAAGGATATAGTCGCGAAGATCATGGTCGAGCTGATCTCCATACTCGCTCTAGCGAAGAAACAGATCGGTAGAGGGCGACTCAGTAAGCAGCATCCTGCTATAATCGTAGGCGACGACCTCTGAACGTGTTGCAGAGCATTTCGCGAAGAAGCTGTTGGGTGATAGCGAGATCGAGACAATATTGAAAAGATTGGACCGACTCACGCAGGATGAGGCCCGGATGACTGTTGCGCAGACCTTGGCCATTGTTCATGGTCTTTTGGATAATATGAAGGTGGTCATGGACGGTGAGTGGGGCTGTCATGCAAATTCAATGTATCTAATCAGGCTGCTGTGCGTGTAGGTGGAGAGGCGTCAACGGGTGCTATCCGACAGACGTTGGGTACGTATTTCCATTTTGCAAGAATCGGTGTTGTCTGGTCTCATGAGAGATGCTAGTTGCCATGCAAGAGGTCGCGAACGAGCTTAACAAAATGAGGCGTACGTCATCTCGTCCGGTCTTGGAACCGTGGATAGTAAACGGCTTCAACAGGTGACCATTTACAAAAGGATACCAGAAGCTGGATCTCACCTCCGGACCCGTCCAAAAATCACATTATTGCACGCAGAATCCACTCTAGTGAATCTGCAGTTTGGTTTACCCACGGCCATACTTTCGAAAAGTGGAATATAATGGGCGGCCTTTTATGGGTCCATGGCAAACGTCCGTAACTGCTGGTCGTGAATTTCTCTTTTTTCGGACGCTGATGGAAATTCGTGGTTGTAGCGGGATCGGGGAAGAGCATCTTATGGTGGGTGCAACAACACGTCTTCCTTCTAGCCCCATTCATTTTCGTGCTTTTCGATAAGTTCTAGCGTCATTGAAGAGGCCAAGACGCTGCAGAAGGCGGGACTAGGCATTGTGGCTTATTACTACTTCGACTTTAGAGATACCGCGAAGCAAGATGCCCGTGGATTGCTATCATCTCTCGTTTCTCAGCTTTCCGCAAATTCAAACGTTTTCTATGACATTTTATCTCATCTATATTCCGGGCACGACGCAGGATCCAAACTGCCTGATGATCATGCGCTCACGCAATGCCTGAAAGACATGCTCAGATTCCCAGGACAACCCCCAATTTATATCATCGTCGATGCTCTTGACGAATGCCCCGACTCGTCTGGGGCTCCGTCTCCACGAGAAGTTGTGCTTGCTCTCTTCGAGGACATTGTCAAGTCACATCTTCTAAACCTACGGATCTGTGTCACGAGCCGTCCCGAGGTCGATATCGAAAAGTCCTTGCGCCATTGGTGTCCTATTCGGTTTCTCTTCACGACGAAGCTGGACAAAAGCAGGATATCGCGGACTACATCAGTTCAGCTATCCGGTCAGATAGGAAGATGCAGAAGTGGAGAGCGGAAGATAGATAGCTTGTCATCAATGCACTCACTCAGCGGGCTGATGGAATGTAAGCAATTGTTATAACTACACTTAAACTACTCTTCATGCAATCGTAGGTTCCGATGGGTCTTCTGCCAGATAGAGGCGTTGCGTGGATGTTTTCCCCCAACATTACGGCGCGCCCTCGAGGAACTACCTAAAACGTTGGACACAACATACGAGAGGATCTTGCTAGGCATCGATCAAGCGAAAGGGAAATATGCCTACCGCCTTTTACAGTGTCTCGTAGTCTCCATTCGCCCGCTTCGTGTAGAAGAGCTTGCAGAAGTTCTTGCTGTTCGACTTGAGGACGGAGAGGATTCGGAATATCATTCTGACTGGAGGCCCCAGGATGCACGTCAAGCTGTCTTCTCTGCTTGTTCCAGTTTAATCACCACCGTCGACGCCGACGGATCTCAGGTCGTACAGTTTTCACACTTCTCCGTGAAAGAATTCCTAATGTCGTCTCGACTTGCCAATGCGGGAGAGCATCATTCTTTCTACCACATTCTCCCTCATTCCGCCCATGTATTTTTTTCGCAAGCTTGCCTCAGCGTCCTGCTCAGTCTTGGCAACGAAGTCGATAAAAGCGCAGTAGAAAAACGACCATTAGCAATCTACGCGGCCCGTTACTGGATCAACCATGCCAAATTCGAAGGCGTGTTGCCAAGAATCCAGGATCTGATGGAACGTCTATTTGACCCAGAGAGGCCCCACTTCGCGACATGGGTCTGGATATACGATATCGATCGTCCCTGGCAAGGGTCTGTGCCAACCATGCGACCGACGCAACCAGAGGCAAACCCATTATACTACGCGGCAATGTGTGGTTTCCGCAGCCTTGTGGAACACCTCACGATAACCCACCAGGCGGATTTAAATGCTAGTGGTGGGGACCATGGGACTGCATTAAATGTTGCACTTGCCAAGGGAGAGATTGAGATTGCTCAGACCTTACTGCAGCATGGCGCAAATGTCCACGCGTTGGATCGCGATGGCGACAATTCATTGCACAAAGCAGCAGCAGTTGGTCATACCGCTATAGTGAAATTGTTGCTTGACCATCAAGCAGATGTTCACCTCCACACGGGCGACGTGCGTGGGACCTCACTGCACGTAGCCGCACGGAATGGGGAACTAGATGTTTGTCGGCTATTGCTGAAACATGGAGCAGATGTAGCATCGAAAACGAGCGCTGAGGGGTTGACGCCTTTGCACATGGCGTCTCGCAATGGACATCTCGACATCGTTCAAGAACTGCTTTTCCACGGCGCCAATGTAAATGACCCGACAGAAAACCTTTCGACTTCGTTGCACCTAGCCTCATTCACAGGACACCTCGAGATTGTCCAACTGCTAGTCCGGCATGGTGCAGCAGTTGACAGGACAGACAATGATCAAGTCACACCGCTGCACATCGCATCTAGTGTCGGGGACTTTAAAATCGCCCGCTTTCTGATCGAGCAAGGCGCAAATATGATGTACAAAGATAAGGGCGGTAAGATACCGTTGCACGATGCATCGCGAAGTGGGTGTCTCGACCTCGTAGAGATATTCGTGGAAAATGGTGTGGACATCAACGCACGAAACGCCATCGAGGAGACTCCCTTGGACATCGCGTCTGGCTACGGCAACCTCGAGATTGTTCGCTTCCTGATCAAGCATGGAGCGGATGTAAACTGTTGTGACAAGGAAGGCTGGACTCCTCTCCACACAGCGGCACGAAATGGCCACTTCGACATCGTTAGGTTGTTGCTCGACCATGGTGTTGATGTCGAGGTTCGAAATGGGGTTCACGAGACTCCATTGATGCTGGCATCATATGGCGGACATGTAGAAATCTCACGATTTCTGATCGAGCATCAAGCCGAAGTGAATTCTATCAGCATGGGAGGGTGGACATCTCTGCATTTTTCATCACAGGATAGTCACGCTGGGGTCGTACAACTCTTACTCGACAACGGAGCGGATGTAAACGTCCAGAAAGCGGACCTCGGGGCTCCACTCCATCTTGCCTCAGCTAATGGACATCTCAAAGTCGCGGAATTGTTAACCAGGTGTGGCGCCGACATCGATGTACAAAACAGGGATAAGAAGACTCCACTATACTTTGCATCGGAAAACGGGGACCTCGAGGTTGCACGCCTATTAATCAAGTGCGGCTCAAACGTGAATTCGCAGGACAATGAGGGCTGGACTCCAACGCACACCGCTGCATGGAATGGACATCTCAGTTTCGTGGAGCTGCTCCTTGATTCCGGCGCGGATGTCAACATGCGGAATAGCAACGAAGAAACACCCTTCGATCTTGCCTGGGAAAATGGGAAGCTCGACGTTGCTAGTTTCCTTGCAAAGCTGTGTGCCCTGGACACCAATAATTTGACCGCATCGAGAGCACGGTTGCAAGACGAGATTGTGGCGCTGCAACTGGACAGTGGTGGTTCAACAAATGGCGAGGACAGCCAATCTTTGCATACCGCACTTCTCGCCGACAACGGACGCATTGACGTGGTTCAGAGACTACTTGATCGCGGTGCAGATGTCAACGAACGGAATAAACTACTACAGACTCCGTTGGACATAGTATCGGAGGACGGCCACCTCGAACTTGCGAGGACACTGATGCGAACTGTCGAGACACCTTTGGTTGGGCTCCGTTGCACACGGCAGCACATTTTGGGCACACCATATGGTTCAGTTGTTGCTCGAAAATGGTGCTGATATACACGCCACAGAGCGGAAAGGAAATACTGCATTGCACGTCGCAGCGGGCTGCGGTCACCTCGATATTGTAAAGTTTCTTCTCGGCAGGGGAGCAAATGTACAAATACGGAATCTGTTCGGCAAGACACCTTCTCACGACGCACTAATATTTGGACAGCGGGAGGTTGCGCAGTTCTTGGAAATGTATGACATCGGTAGAGTATAGGGAGTCGACGAATAAAGGACCAATTCCTCGGTGTAGATTTGATATGGACTTTGGACTCGATGCTGTAATCGAAGTATCTATTCGGTACTACTTTTCCAACACAATCGGATCGCGCTGCTGTCCGAGAGGTGACTCAGGCGAGACGATCATTCCAACTCATCGTACGACTCGGAATGTAAAATCACACGAATACGATTTTCTAGATCACTGACCTGGAACCTAAGTTCGATTCTGAAAGGTTGTTCGAGGTTACAAAACCCGATATGATATCGCTTCGTGGCATTACCCGCACGTATCGGAACAGCAAGGCGTGTCCCGCCCGTCGCGAGGCCAGTGCGTAGTTCACTGTTAATATAATAAGGTCATTTAAGACGCTCGCGTCATGTAGAATAGTGAGCATGATTAATGAGACGATAAGATCAAACGGGACACGGTGTAGGCTATTGGTCGGAGATAGGTTGCGTGGGGTGGGTATGTCGGCATATTTTAGAACGAAGAAGCCTGGCGATGAGCGCAGCGAGGGCTGAAAGGTTTGTGCGAAAGGAGCGGTACTTTGCACTGCTATTGTCCTACGATAGCGCATCAGATTGTTTAGACTTGTGGAATAAATGGTAGTTGATTTGAACCACGTTCTTCGAGGAGGATCAACGATGACAGTTAGAATATCAAGACTCACGACTTCGGTTCCAGGTAACCAGCCTTTGGCCAACCCATGCCGATACAACCCGTATTTAAAAAGCGTTTCTGAAACGAATCGCGACTATGATAGAAGCAATGATGCAAGCGTAGAAGGTACGCACTGGAGCTGACCTCAATAGGTATGTAGACCATCGACGGAAATGCGGCGGCGAAGGCGAAATCATAGAGAATGAACTCGAAAGTCCGCCATCGTGGGGAACGTGGCTCGCCCGCTGCGTGCGCCGAGGTTGCGTCCACTGGCACGGTGAGATGTATGATACCACCGCGTCACGCTGCGGAGTCATTTTCGCCGGTGATAACCTCAAGCTGGGAGCGGGGTGCTGGTGGCATTCGGAGAATAAAATCCTCGGGGGGATGACATCTGCTGTCCGGCGCTGCCAGCCATCGTACGGGCGGCGTTAATTACGGGATTACAGTATCGTGTTGGGTGATCTGGTGATGTGACATTGACCTTGTCACGGAATACCTCAAATCCCCCTGCCACTGGCAGCGATAAGGCCACCAGCCCAGAACACACTGCACCCACTGACCGCTCTTTATCTCATGCTTCGGAGCACAGTGGAGGACGCATCGACCAACTCAGACTCGGATTACTTAAGTATGCCGCATGCACCCGTCTCGTCGTCAAGCGATCTCACAGCCGCCTAAACGCAGTTCTCAGGGTATCCTGGTTCCTCTCCTCCAAGGGGATTTTTGCGAAGTAGAGGAGGATTATATTCTCGATCGCTTTAACCTCACTGGCCTCAACACCAAATTCCAAAACTGCCCTTAGTCCTTAGGCCTCATCACCGATAATCTCTGTGCGTATCCACGTGTTCTTCCGGCGCCTTTTAACCTCCTGAAAAACTGAGCATAGATGACGACTTTCAGGAGGAGCTTCGAGGCTCATTAGACATCCAAGCGCGGTTGCTGTAAGGGCTCATCTACGCTCACTGGATTATAACCGGCGCGTGGGCTAGTAAAGACGGTCCGTCTATGCCTGTGCACCCTAACCCGACCCAGCTGAACCCTGACGCCTCCCAAAAAAACAGTTAGACAAATACAAGAAGGCCGATTTCGGACGCTGCCTATGAGTGCTATGCCAAGGCCAGCTACTATTTCCAGTTGGACCGACGGACGTGCCGTACGAAAAGTCCGCCAAGCTATACTGCGTGCGCTGCGAGGACATCTACTCCCCCAATTCCTCGCGCCATCGCTCGATCGACGGCGCATACTTCGGCACGTCATTGCTGCATCTCTTCTTCCCCATCTACCCATCCTCCTTCCTGCCCAAGAGCGGACCGACCGACGCCGCGCGCGCAGCTGCGCTCGGCCTCGTGCCCGGCACCGGCGTGAGCGCGCGCGCGAGGAACTTGTAGGAGGACCGGACGCTTTTGGCGATGTTATCAACACGGCCGCGGTCGCGCTGTAGGCTGAGCGGCACCGCCGCCCGCGTATCTTTGGGTTCCAGGTGGTGAACGAAGTTGCGAAGCCGCAGTGCCGTGCGAGACAGGTGCGCATACTCTTTCCCTTGCGTCTCTGACTTGGGTCCGTATCATATCAAGACAAGTCGCGCCGCTCGAAGCGCTCGAAGGCCAGTGGCCTTGCTGATCCCAACTTTTACGTCACTGTGTACTATAAGTTGCCTCTCTCTTGTTCCCGTTCTGTGTTCCGTACATCGGTCTCGTATATTGCATCATCCCATCTTTTCTTTGTTGTTGTTGGTGGCATTAGTGATTGACAAGCGATCTCGTATCAAGACCCGCTATAATGACGCGCCTACCCCGCCCGCGTTATGTCCGCCGTTGGAGATGTCGACGATGCATGACCAGGGAAACCTCCCAGTAGTAAGTTAGTACTCGCCGCTACTGCAAGTGGGACGGCACGACTTGTGATCCTGAGGTAGATCCACAAGGCGCTTCACCCCCCGTAACGGCATATCTACCGGCGGTTGATTGATCGCCCTGGAATTCGAAATGTGATGCTTCCCAACTCCCACGAAGGTCTCGTCGAACAGAAAGAATCTTCCTGTCCTGTCCTGTCAATTGAATGGTCCTGGAGACTACTGACACCGCGAGGGGCGGCGCAAGGAAGGTTGAGACGAGCCTGCGTCCCATGATCCGAGCGTCTTAGTAACATAAGGTAACAGCACGCGGCGGGTTCCGCTGACAACTCGCTATCGCATCTGCCACTGGCCATCTTACAGCACATTATTGCCATGCACTAGTAGGGAGGGCATTCACCGTCACGGTAGATAGTCTCATAGCTATCAAGTGTTATGTCAGAGGAAAATGACCCGCGGCTGTTAACCCACTCTCACACAACGACTTGGAGACAGGGTTCGAGCAGTTCAGCGCAGGGAGAGATCATTTTACCACATCATTATCATTTGATTTTTATTTTATTGTGGAAGATTCCATTTGGTACGTGCATCCCCATTGTGGAAATCAACTTTAACCATCTTGGGCGCTCCGGGGTGTCGTCTCTTTCCTTCTTTCCCCACCGCAATATATCAGTAAGTTACAAGTTTGAAACTAAAAAAGAAAAACCAACCGACCTACGATTTTTTTTTCTTCAAAAAAACACAAGTTTCAAAAGTCATCCCACCCTGCGACACGCCAGAGCAGAGCATTTGACATTGCAGTGTCAGAGCTGTCAGGGCACATGTACAGCCCAGCGCCCCCACGGTCACGGACGCAAATGGGGATTTCGAGAGGGTTCAAGGGTGCGTCGCGAACGCACGTTCCAGTCTGGAAAGAGATCACTTGTACTTCGCGTTTCTAGGTGGCAACGCTTTTACATCATACCAACCCGCGGTACAATCTCAACACAGCAGGGCCTCGACAAGTCCAGAATATATAACCTTCCGCACCGCCCCCCAAGCGCATGTCCAATGCTGTGCAGCAGAATTACTGTCTTGAGCAGCGAAAGACAGTGCCACTATTGTCAGCGCCTAAGTTTTACCTCCGTGACGTGCTGCAGTGCGTGCGTGCGTCGGCTTCACATACCCGGGAGGAGTTTGAGTGACCGGTTGCGGTTGCCCATCTTTTTTTCTTTATCGTCTTTTTTCCGCACTGCGGCGCGGCCGCAGGGTCATTATGCCTCTTTGGCACTGTTGCATTTGTACGCTGATGGGTTTTTTTGTTCGAGTTCATCGATTTGCGCGTGTGCACACGCAATAACGTCGGCTGGGAACCACGCCGGCTGTCACGAGTAATGTGTCCGGGCAAAACTGCCCTACTGTTGTTGTACGCAATTTTGCAGCATATGGCAGCAAATACATACGTACAGTACAATATATATATATAGTTTTTTTGTTGCTGTACAGCGATGGGAGCGACAGTCTAGAACGAATGCCAAACCCGGGCGGTGCTGCCCACTATTGCCTATACAAGAAAAAAAACACCTTTTCGACCTTTGATGAGTTAGTTAATTGCAACAGAAGTAACGTCAGCAGTAACCGATATGCCAATATGCGTGAAAGGGGGCGTTACGGATACGTGAAAGATCGTGGCGCAGGATAGTGGGTGGGTTACAACAGGTTACTAAATACATACAGTAGGACCGTGTGTGGTGGGTATGCACTCGTCACCATCTATGTCCGTGTGGATTAGATCTCGTGTTGCCATGGGGGTTGGTGGTCCCAGGGGGTGGTGTGCGGGAGGGAGGGTATTGGGTATTGTGGGCGGGTACAGACAGGGAAATAGAGAGCAGCGAGCGAGGGTGTCACGATATGCGTACATTCACGTCGAGCGTAAACAGATCTAGCCGCGTATCGTCGTCGTCCCGGTGCGCTGCCTTGGCTCGTTCCTGGAGGAGGCCCCACTGGACCCACCAATTATCCGCCTCGTCCTCAGCATCGTATCCGAACAGCTCGCGATTACGATCCCACTGCGCGACAGACTCGTCTTCGTCGTCGCCATGAAGCACATTCTGGCATTTGTCGTGCCGCTCGCGCATCGTATGGTCTCGCATCTCGGTCTCCTCGCTCGTGGGCGCCATCATGAATCGGATGTTGCTGATGTCGAGCGTTCGATTCGACTGGCACCGGTCCTCCCGTAGGTTCTGGAACGCGTACAGGAACGACGGTATCTGTTCTTCGTCGCGTAGATGCGAGAACAGCTTGGCGAGCACCGATGCGTCCTCTAAACTCATACTCGGGCCGTACAAGATGCCGGGCTGAGAGCGGATGTTGGTCAGTGATAGCCGGCTAGGTGCAGTGCTCGCAAATCGTACCGGGAATGGATGTGCGGCGGAGCCAACGAGAACTAAGCGCCCTGTCTCGTGCACCCATTCTTCCGGGATCGTGCGTTCCATCATCCGGACTCGAGTGGGTTGCGCTAACCGCGCCAATTTTTTTAATCTGGGGAAGAATGACTCGGGGCGCATGAAGGGCCGCGGTTGGTCTGGACTGACCGTGGCTCAGCCCCAGATACGTAAGGAGCGAACTGCTCGGGAGTTACGATATCGTCCCACCCTTCCTTCGCACCGTCATCTACGGCGAAAAAGTGAAATGCCAAGTCTTGGGATTGAACAGGTCCCTATAAATATACATTAGAATGGAGGCCACACCACGTCACAGTCACTTACGATAGGGAAGCAAACAGACGCTCGCTCATGACCAAACCACGCCCACATGGAGACCTTGCGGATTTGAGTTCTAGACCACCGTTCGGCGTCAAGGGGAGAATGCTTACTTGGTCTTGTTTCAGCAAGGAGGAGAGCTCAGGGTCGGCGCGAATGACATCACCAGGAATAACCGAACTGAGAAACAATTAGAAAAACGTCAAAAGAAGCGTTGCGTTCACACTTACTCAAATATCATGGCACCAGTACCTATTGGGGGATCATCTGGACAAACCAGTTTGCGACACCTGCCGAGAACTCCATCTGCCCCAATAATGACATCTGCCTGTATGACCTCGCCTGAGGCGAGACGTAGTGAACGGCAATCTGCAGCGATCTCCACTACCTCTGCATTTGTCCGCGCCACTGCACCGAGCTCGAGAGCGGTCTCTAGTAAGAGTTTGCGGAGACGATAGTGCTAGATCGAAGAGGAAGCGCAGATCAGGGAGATTTGGCGGTGGGTGGGAATAAGGGACACTCACCGATATAGCCACGAATTCGCCGCCCGCCTCCTGAAGCATCTCATATTCCCAGCCATGGATACCTAGCAGGTAGGCCGACTCGACTGATTCAGGGGAGGTCGTTATGGACGGTAAGAAGGGAAGGAGATGTGGCGATCAAAAGGAAACACGCGTACACCTCGACATGATGACACGGTCTGCGGCAATTCCAACCTCGGCCACCTTGCCACTCATTCCCCAGTAATTGAAAATTTTGGTCATATTTGGTGGCATGCGGACTCCGCGGCGTATGCTCGCCTGGGAGAGACCGGGTGAGCGAGCTGGGATAGAAGGCGTTGGGGAAAGATCGCTCACTCCGACGAAATTTGGATCTTTTTCAAGTAAAATGACTTGATGCCCGACGCGTCGTAACGCGACCGCACAGGCAAGGCCGGCGGCACCACCTCCAACAATAACAAATCGGATTTGGAGGGCGGCCTTCTTTGCGGCTGCATGGCTGGTCTGTTGACGATTGGGGGTGAGATAAGCACGATGAACGACCAGAGAATGCGGGAAAGGGCGACGCACGGGATGAGGTACTTGGACTTTGGCCATGGATGGGTTGAGAGGAGGAGGAGGGGGGACAGGAGAGGCGGAAGCAGAGCGGGATGAGGGAGAGTTGAGTTGAGCACGGATATCTCACATACAAAAGGATTTCCGGCCACGCTGACCAGCAATCTGGCGCTCCGTGGAAAAAAAATGGGGGTAAAAGTGGAGGATGATTACTATTACTTTATGCAACTGGGCCCCCAGAACGGGTTCAATCCGATCGCAAAATCAGCGATCTCTCCCTCTTGTATTTCATTTCTTATATTTGTTTCCGTCGACCGCACATCCTGCGCCTGCGTGCTGCACACACCACAACTGCTCCAGTCGTCATCGCGCCACGTCGTTAACATCGCAACAGGGTTCTCTTCGAAGTGGCGAGATCGGTCTCACGCGTCCCAGGAGTTTGTCTCCAATTACGGAAACAGACCACGCGTGCCCGCCCCTGGCTTCGATTCCCTCTTCTGGAATTGCGTTCGGAGACGTCGCCTCCTCCCCATCCATCTCCACGGCCGGCCTTACTGTAAACAAAGTTACATCGTCCGTCACATCGCACCCTGCCAAACACCCCAGAATGGCGACTTGTCACGGATCATCCTGGGATAGTATGCGATTTGCTTTCCTTGATAAAGCCTTCAAACACACAAAATTCCTCTTCAAACACCACTTCGAACATTCGGGACATCCACGGATCCTGATTGTGTTGCCATTGCCCACTAAAAAGTCGCCACATGTTTTACCCTAGGGTCGCAAAATGCGAACAAGGTTTCAATCCGGTAATCGGTCGCCGGCCAACAACCACCGTTGAGACGAACCCGGTGAGTTCAGCGATCCAGTCGGTCTTCTACGGTGCCGATCCTAAGCTAGAACACGAACACGAGGATCCTGCGACTTCGTACGGCATCTTATTCCATTTAGATAGATGTATCGCCCCAGCTGTACCGAACCGTGGCTCAACATTTCGGCACTTACTGGCACAACGTGAAGCCGCATTGACAAGAAAACCCCAACATGAGGGTCCCTGAGACGGGGATCACGAAGTCCTCAGAATTCTTGCACCTAATAACAAGGTACAGGACACAACTCTCCATTGTTGATATGCTGTATCACGAGCCTAGAAGACCACTCGTTCCACGATGGGATAACGGAATGCGCCATGAAGTTCCCAAAAAGAGAAATGATGCCGATAAATGTCGTTCCCCAGGTTGGCTGAGCAGATCCTAATATGGCTTCACGTAAGAAACAAGAGCGTAACTTAGCAAGGAATCGCTTGAACCTTTACCTTCCAGGTACATCGGTGTGCCTGATGCCAGCAGTGCTTCCGACACCACAAACATGTCAGCCGGCGATCCTCATGGGAAGATAGCAACTGAACGATGCAGCACCTGACCATCGGAAACATGTCAACCTTCCAGGTCTCACTAGCTATACCCGCCTTCCCTCTCACGGGCTGCGGCACTGGGGTGCCGCAATTCTAGTGAGTGCGGTGTCTTTGGCGAAGGTGAGACGATTCACTGTCCATGAGCGACAGTCTGACTGACTGACATGTATTGTGTATAGTAGCTCGCCCTGGCCTGACGCCTCGAGATGCGCTTAGATGACATGTGGGCCAGTAACGATAAGAGCAGCCATTCCTGGATATAGCCTTCCCGTGCACTACTGTACTCGGCAGCTTCGATTTTTAATAGAAAATACTTTTAACGTCTCCTGCCCGTCGGCAGCGGCACTACGGTAGCTTAAGTGGTGGCTGGGCACGGCGCGGCGAGATGGAGCTGGCGACCGTGCCAGTGGCACAGCGGTTGATAAGGCGCTCCGGTATCTAATTTGTTTTCCGCCGATTCGCGGACCGGTTTCCCGTCCGCATTGGCCTTTTTGACAGTTTTTTTGTCTCCGCCTCGCCCTTGGTCTTTGGTCCCGCGCAAACACTTCCTCGAACAGGACTCGAACAGCCACCACTTCCCGAAAACAGGAAAGGACGGTTTCATGAGTGTCACGACTAAGCTGGAAATTACGTTGAGCCGAGGACACCTGTCATTCTGTCCTGTCCACAATTGGACGTTTGTTGGACGTCATCTAGGGCACGCCCCGCCCCTTCACTGTTACTAGATATATTGCGCTGCTGCATTCACGCAATCGATACAGAGGAAAGGTATGGGCGCTGATGGCGTGCTTTATGTGCCTCGCCAATTATCTTGGTAATGGTAAAACTTACATCTCTTATTGGCAGAGATAATGGCACGTCACACAAGCACGCGGCACTTGACTGTCGTTATTGTACATCTTCTGCATTCTTCGTCTCGTGTTTTCGCCTCATGATCCGCCCAGCTGTGTGATCTACGGCTCGGTCTCCAATCAGTCAAACAAATTGTACGATACAGTAACCGTAATTGTGTGATGTAACCTTGACACGCGAATCGGGAACAACTTTAATATTTTGTGGAAGCACGGGGGCCAGGCGTCCGAGTTCGAATGTTAGCAATGTTACCAACGTAAAATTTGCGCCGCGGTCCTGCTACAGTAGACCAGGTTCAATATACAGTATCGGCACCCAGCCAAAAATAACGCGAGCCGTATTCTGAACAAGATCGCACTTCACCTGATCGCGACGAGGGCACCGGCACCGTGAAACCAGGAGCCGATTCTCCCCCACGGGACAAACTGGAGCCCACAACTTTTCGTAATTTGTATTACAACAAGGTGCTCCGCCATCGCCAGCACCTCGCACCTCGGTCGCATAGCCTTGGCATTGCCTTCCCCAGTCTTTTTCTGATATTTGTCATCTGATGACGTATCGCTGCGCACCATTCGTTGCGCATGGCTCCAATAAAGCGATGCCTTATCAACTCAAAGTCTGACCTGTACACTTAATAGACACATACTTTACGGCGATCGCTACGCTAGGCAGTATATGAGACATAGCTAACGTTTAGAACTCTCGTAAGAAACTTCTCTCCTGTACACTACAGGGTCAAAGAAAATCAAAGCTTCGAGTCCGAATTGCGAATGCGAGTGCCAACCCATGCAGTAAGTACATTTAAACTATGCCGCAGCATCAATCCTCCCTTCGCTGGATTCAGACTCTGACAACAAAACTACGCAATCTCCGGCTGTCCAAACCTTAATGTGTGTTGGGAAGGTGACTTGCCAAAGACGACCCGAGGTTGCGCATTCGCTCCTCGATCGAGTAGAAGTGACTGGTAACCGGTAACCGGTAACTGTTGGTCGATGCCACTGGCAGCGGAGTACTAAAACCTCGCTGCCCAAAGACATTTTTATTGATGCTCAGGCTGTTGTCGTACAACTTGAACGATCGCACAACGTCGATACGTCGATATCGTGTTGCCGTGTGCAACGGGTTCCAGTCTACGTCCAGTTCGTTGACATGTGCACTACGGCCGAGCAGTCTCTGAACTTTGCCAAGACACCAGTAATGCCAATTAAAGAGTAACGTCGCAACGCATTATGCAACGATTTTCTCTCGTCAACGCTACTAGATAGGTCACCATTGTGCTCCATAATAATCTCGGGAAGACTGTTATGCGACCTTGCCTCCAATGGGGCCAAGCTTGTGACGTTCAGATGTTGGATGTTCCCACTGGCATGCGTCGCTAGCAAGCTCGTAACGTCGCGCTTCTTGTCTTGGCGGGCAAAACGCAACGTCATTTTTCACATCTCAACATCCACATCAGAATCAAGGGGCAGCTCGATGACACTGAGACAGCCACTGGCATTCCATGTCGCTGAGTGTGATGGAGCCCGACCCTCCTTGTCCTGTGAACTGACATTTGAGCTACACCTGACTAAAGAGGCGCGTAACTTCGATGCCAGAAATGAGTGGTGTCTCATGGAGTTTTTTTATCACGTACTGTTCTGCTCGCGTTAGCAGCTTTGCAAATTTGAGATGTCCATTAGCTAATGCGTGAGGGAGTGGAGCCGACTCAGCCGACTCGGAGACGCGTCATAGCTCGCGCTTACTCCATCAGCGGCCTGGGATCACTCGGATATCAGTTGGACTCGACCATGAACAGAGAGAAACGCACGGTGAATAGAACGCCGATTCCGACGAAGATTAGTTTTGTTGGTTGGAACGGAATCTAGTAGCGAATAAAAAAAAAATCAACAGAAATAAGTCGCGGGACTCGACGACATGGGGCATTCGCGGCTTACCATACTGGCTGATTCACCAAGAATGCGTGAACAAATTGTACTGCCGGGCCAAGGCAATCTATCAATTTTCCGATTTTTGTCTCGATAGTCTTTGAACGCCTTCAAATTCTCTTGAAGCAGAAGGAGGACGGCATCGGCAGAGCCGCAGCCCTCGATCTTGTCAGCGAACGGATTTTCATTTAGAATTTATCCCAGTTTGTTCAGTATATTTAGCCAGAGCATCGAGAATCGATTGAAAGTTAGACATTGTTGACTAGTATGAGAGGATGTATGAAGTTCGCGTTCGAAGTGAGGCCTTGGAGGACGTCGGCTAGAGCGGTTCAGTTACAAGTCGTCGGCCCGTCGTCGGCCCGGGAGTCTCCAGGCTACGCCAAGAATGTCGAAGCCCACTGGACTCGGCATTCAGTTCATCCCCAGCCTCGGTGCACAAATGCAAGTGAGGATTCGTTCCTTGTAGGTAGAGAATTGGCCTTCAGGCTCATTCCTGGACCTCTACTAGTATATATCATGACGCTGTACCATCTTTACATCCCATTATATGCGCCATTACGCTTCCCGGCCCTATCTTCTCCTAGCTCATCCAACAGCCCGTCAGATAGCCCGTCCACTACAGCCGATGACATTCGTCATCGCTTTTCTCAACGTGGCATTGCTTACACCCACTCATGCGCATCCGCGAATACCTGGGATCTTGGTGCAAGCCGTACACAGCACGCCGGGTGAGCGACCTTGATCTTTAATTTGTGGCACTCGTAGTAGGGTCGTTCGCGCGTTTACTTTCGATCTCTCAGCCGTGCCCCTGTTAGGCGGTCGGCTGCGGCAGCACGAGGCCAAAGTGTATGTCTCGGAGGTTGGATATCACCTAAACCCCACCAGCTGCGCCTCTGGTGGGAACATATCAATGACGTTAAAGACGGGAAGATCGCATCAATCCATAGAAATGGAAATATAATTATATGCGTGCTGTGAAGTGACGCTTTCTATAAGTGCTAGACAGGCTAAGACGACGACGATCGGTCTTCGCGAGTCTGGGTGAGAGTTCCTCCGGGAGGAGTGTTTAGTACGAGAAAGGTATTTCCCATGATTTAGGTGAGCGTCCCTTTCGACATCGCAAAGACAAAAACGGATCTACGAACATACCAAGTCACCTTGACCCAATATCCGATATAACCACGACACCTCCGCGAAGCCTTCCGCATCGCCCTCCGTTATCCCGCCACGCTTGCGGACGTTTTCTACCTCGACTAGTTTCTTCATGGCGAATATCATGCCAGCGGCTTCGGGCGTATGCGCGTGGAATTCCGTCTACATGCGCCGTCTCAAGCCGTGAGCGGAACTGCCTTGAACGCATTTGTCAAGGGACATGCGGGGGCGTCGGTTGTCGAGGGTGGGACTGAAGACGCGACGGTAGGGACGGTAGTGCCGTTGTTGGATGCGCGTAAATGCGGTATATAGGGGAGCTTAGGGAGGCCATTGAGCGTTAAATACCGTCCAGAGGCGTTGAAGATGGCGTTCATCGTCGCTTTGAACGTGAGTAAAGAGTGAACGAGTATGATTACATAATACTGAATGTCTACTCACTCGTCCTACACCGGAGCAACCTTTCACTTCGCTCAGCGCTGTGACTGAAGGATGCCAGCCTCAAAGGGCTTCAAGTCACGTTTAATGCCATGTTTCCACTTATGCATGATGGCATCGGCATCGTTGGAATGCTGGCCAAGCCTGGGCCATCTACTTTAATACAAATAAGGCCACTCCTTACGCTGAAGAACCTGCATGCTAGACATAAAGACAAGGACTGACTCGTCTGGGGATTCAGTCATCGAACACAGATTGATGTAAAACGTGAGGACTCCTGCGACGTCAGCGGAGTCCCCAATATACACAGATAGTGTCCCTGGCATAATACCCCTTCCAGTCCAAAATTAGTCACCAAGGGATACGAGAGAAAACTCTGCTCACATGTGATAGTTTTGGATAAAGCAAGCACATAGGAGCTTCAAGGTACGCGCGTGGACGAGCATACTGAACAGCTCTGTCGGATCAGGTCGCTCGCGTTCTTCGTCCACTTACACACTCTCACCTTCCGAGCCGACATTAGCCCACGACGCGTCGTCTCTTGCTACAATTCAAGAACAAAAAGGGCGTGAGGAGACTGTCAGTAGAAGAGATAGTAATTCCGAAGGACAGATCATTGACTCATTGGGGGATGTGAGCAATCGTTCCGCGTAGTGTCCGCCTTGACGACTCCGGTGCTGGCGGAAAGTCGGAGGCAGCCCGACGAGTTGACACGCATTGTTATCACGTCTGAGAGGTTCCGCATGCGCTCGAAGACGGCGCGCATAGGTGGGCACATGATCTGGACCTATGATCCAGAAGGTTGCTTTAGTGTGTACTTTTCCCACTGAGAGGAAACGAAAGAGACGTACGTCAGGTTCCGGGTATCGTGGCTCCGAGAGTAGGGCCACGTCCGCGGACTTCATTACCTCTGCTCGCAACCTTGACGCAGCGACAAATTTGCATCTGGCCGAATATCTCGAAGGATATTACCAAGATGTTATTCTCCTTCACCAGCTTCATGACGACTTACTTTACGCCTGTGTGCTCCGCTGACGCAGAGCACAGGTTGGTGGATAGCGCATCGGTGGGCAGCTTGAGCGTGATGATCATTGGAGTGGGAGAGTATGCGGTAGTCGGTGAATAACGTATCTTTCTGGGGCTCTCGTTCACAAGAAAGAATAGTGAAGAGGGAGTGGTGAAGTACGACCAGATATGAACGACCCCCCTCCTCTTGGTTCAATTGCAGATGATCCGTATCTCTGCCTCGCTAAACTTGACGATACATTTCTTTTGCAGCTTCTCCACGATTTGGATTAGACCCACGAACCCGTCAGGATTTTTAGGGGACGTCAAGCCTCTTTCTCGCGATAAAAGGTGTGGTTGACGAGCAATTGCGTGATTACGCAAGTGAGAGAACAAACAATCGATCACAAAAAATCCAGTGTCTTCTATGGCTGCACCAGCAAATCTCCATCAAGTCAAATCCCCAGATCACTTCCAAAGACTCCTCTCCGAAGACCTCAACCGAGTGTCTCTCTTATACTTCTGGGCACCATGGGCAGCGCCATGCGTTCAGATGACCGAGGTCGTCATAGAACTTGCACGGAAGTACGACATTGAAAAGCTGCTCTCGCTTCAGATAGAAGCAGAGGAACAAGACGAGATCGCCGAGTCATTCGAGATTGAGAGTGTTCCTTCCTTTGTTGTGCTCCGGGTACGTTCACTCCTCGGTCCCGCATCTCGCCCCATACTAATTCGCCTCTCCCCCTTCTCCCAAACGTAGGGCCACACACTTCTCACGCGAATCACGGGTGCAGATGCCCGTGGCCTCACCGACGCCATCGCGACACATGTCGGCGCAGGTGGGACTGCGCCGGCACCGCTTTCCCAGACCGATAAACCTCCTCCTACTGAGACGACGACGACGACGGAGTCAGAGACTCCTGAGGCTCTTGAAAAGCGCCTGCGTGGGCTTATGAACCAGTCCAAAGTCGTCCTGTTCATGAAGGGCTCGCCAGACGTCCCACGCTGCGGCTTTTCGCGGAAAATCTGCGCGCTGCTGAAGGAGCAAGGCGTCGAGTTTTCGCACTTTGACATCCTCACTGATGAGTCGGTCCGCCAAGGTGAGCCTCGTCGCTTCTCTACCTTTTCTGGCGTTGATTTATATCACGGGGATAGGTCTTAAGAAGATTAATGACTGGCCTACGTACCCGCAAGTTATCGTCAATGGAGAACTTGTCGGAGGCTTAGACATCGTCCAAGAGATGGTAGATATCGGCGAGTTTAAGGAAACAGTTGCCTGATCTGTCCATATGTAAACCCGCGGATTGTACGTTTTATTACACTGACAAATCGACTGACAATCATACTGTAATACTATCATACGTCTCTGCGACCCATGCTCAAACCCAAGACCGAAACGTGGTCCTTCACTTTGACAGGTGATCACGTTCCACCAAGCTAGTACTGGGCACAGCTTCGTTCAGTGGTGAAATGGAAGACAGCGTTCGTGAAGGCCTGACGAGACCCGATTACACAAGCCTGCGCATGTCCTCCCAGGCCTTGCTTTCTCCTCCCCAAAGGCAAAATACTACTGTGAAAAGTATAGTAAAGTGAACAACAACTCGTCTCTGAGCGGAGCCTTACGTGAGTTTTCAACAGAATAGAAATGTTAGGCTCGCCCTGAGTTGTCACAGTCGTGGAGAACAACTGGGAGTTACTTCCGTGTGCCAGACTTCCCGTGCTACATTTTATGTCCACAACTATTGATGCATTGCAGCATTGATGAACTGATTCCGATACTCTTCGAATACGTTGAAGTTCTCTGTGAGGCATTCAGATGTATGTATACAAGCTAGTAAAAAAGTGCCAGTATGTCGAGTGAGTTCGTATCATAGTGGTGAGCATCGCCGAACAGCTTACAGCCCCCGAATCCCCGTCACCCGCGTGTATGCCGGCGTCTATCGTCAATGCAGTGTAACTAGGGCGGTGGGAAGAACCAAAGGATGGACCAGGTCGACTACACCACTTGTAACTTGCAAACATCCCAGAATACGCCAATACTCTCACTCTCATCATCAAAGTCTAACTTTCAATCCGTTCTTGATGCATTGGATAGATACGCCGAGCAGACCGGGGTAAATCTGAAGGAAAATCCGTTCGCCGACAAGGTCAAAGGCTGTGACTCTCCCGATGCCGTCCTTACAATTCGTTTATGCCTTCTCTGGAGTTTTTGGCGAAGCAGCTAGTCTGGTGAGCCGCGAATGCCCATGTTGTAGCCGGGGCCTCCTTTCTAAAAAAACATTCATTCGCCACTAGGTTCCATTCCAACCGACAAATCTAATCTTTGTCGGCATCGATGTTCTTTTCACCGTGGGTGTTTTCATCGCTTTCTCCTCCAACGACATCGCTCCAATACCACATTACTTCAGGGGGCCGAAGGTGTCCGAGTCAGTGCGAGCTATGATGCTCTCCTAGAACTCTTCGATTCGGAATGCATTGGAAACTTTCTCAAAAGCCTCGAAATATACACCAATATCTCCTTGAGCCCTTTGATAATGGAGATAATCACAAAGATAATGGCCAAGTTGATTAGTGCCCTCGCCCTGGCGGCAAAGAAGCAGATCGGGCAAGGACGACTCAGTAAGCTCTCCCTTGTTGTATGTATGGGTCGCCATTTCTGACCTCTTTTCAGGGCAATTCGCGAAGAAGTTACTAGGGAACAGCGAGGTCGAAAACATGCTCCGGAGATTAGATCGGTGCACACTCGAAGAGGCCCGCATGACCGAGGCGCAGATCTTCAAGTTGGAGGTCGTCCACGGTCTCATGAATAATATGAAAATCGTTATGGATGGTGAGTAAAGTCCAGCTGGTCCCGAACGCCTAACTGAACTGTCGTCTGTAGGCGGCGAGGGATCGACTAGCGCAATCCGGAAGATTCTCGGTATGTTCAGTTCAGACTGTGCGCGTGGACCGTATTCCGTGCTTACGCAGAATGCTAGTTACAATGCAAGATGTGGTAAGCGAAATAAACAGAATGAAGCGTGCGTTGTCCCACTGATCTCTCAAAGATGGCCGTTGGCGCTGAACTCCTGTCTCTCAGGTGACCATTTGACGAGAAATCTATGAGTTGACTTTTCCCTCCAGAGCCATCTAAAAACCACGTCATTGCTCGTGGAGACCACCGGGATGGGTCTGTGCCGTGGTTCACCCAAGGCGACACTTTTAACAAGTGGGATGCGACGGGTTGCCTTCTGTGGATACATGGTAAACGTACTGTACGTCCTACTCGAACTCCCTGTAGTTTCCCGCTACGCATTTTAACCTAACCTGGCACCATAGCGGGATCTGGGAAGAGCATTCTATAGTACGAACAATGTCTTCCTCTCCCACCGAGCTGTATACTTATATTAACTAGTTCCACAATCATCGAGGAGGTCAGGGCTCGACGTAATGCAGGGTTGGGCTTGTTGGCATATTTTACTTCGACTTTAGAGGTACGATAAAGCAGGACATCCGCGGCTTGCTGTTATCCCTCCTCACCCAACTCTGTGCCAAGTCGGATCCATGCTACCAGGTCCTCTTAGACCTATACTCCACCCACGACGCTGGATCGCGGCAGCCTGACACGAAAGCTCTTGTTCGATGCCTGACGGGCATGCTACTAGTAGAGCTTTCTGGGCAACGAACAATTTATCTCATCACAGATTCCCTTGACGAGTGTCCCAACGACTCTGGGTTCGTATCTCCCCGTGAAGAGGTCCTTGACTTCGTCGAAGACCTCATCGAACTCCATCTTCCGATTCTTCGTATCTGTGTTGCCAGCCGTTCCGAGGTCGACATCCGAGATGTTCTTGAGCCTCTAGCGTCTTATATTGTTTGTCTTCACGATGAAGATGGTCAAAAGCAAGATATCATCGACTACATCAATTCTGTCGTCCAGTCTGACCGAAAGATGCGGAATTGGAGAGTGGAGGATAGGCAATTGGTTATCGATGCGTTAACCCAGAGGGCTGACGGAATGTGAGTGATCGTTCTTTCCGTGTTTCAATGAATTTTCATCTGGTCGCAGGTTCCGATGGGTTTTCTGCCGTTTCGTCATATCTTGGAGGGACAACTATCGGAACCCGGCGAACCTGGCCGCGGCTCTCTGGAGAGAATCACTGGTTCGGCTCTTGGTTGAATTACGTCCTCGACAAGCGGAACATACCGAAGATAGCGATCATCTGGGACTGGACGTCACACACACGCCTCATATTCGTGCACCTCTGCGTGCATGACGTGGGAATCGACATCCTCCATGAGCGGAGTTGACGGCGTCGGCGAGGGGGACTGGAAGGACTGCCGCTCTGGAGATGTCCAGTGCCAGCCCATCTTCCCAGCGTCCTGGAAGCGTGGCATCATTCTAGTAGTATACAAGTACTAGTACAGGTGGCTCACAGCACCACGATTCCGCAGATTCCTCGGTCACTAGCATTGGCAGAACTTGATGCTGGAGGGCGCAGTGGACCTTTCGGGCGGAGGGCTTGAATCGTCTCTTACATCAGGCAGTAGGCCTGGTACACCTTCCTCTGCGGCCTCTGCGACGACTACCATAACCTTTACAAGTACATTCACTTCCCTGCCTGGTAACCAGATATGTTCTATGCATGTATCCAAAAGGGGTCTGATATTTCTCTCTGGAAACAAGATCGTCGGATCTTCTCGGCGTCCATGTGTCCTATACTCCGGATCATTCATGCCTGAGCGCTTGAACACCCAACTAACTATCAATCTACAAACCGTGGCCGGGGGTTGCCATTGTTGCTTAAGGGGTACTGTATCCTCTTTCATCCAGTTCGGACAGCTTCTTAGGCCATATTCTTAGTCATCACCCAGACTGTCCGGACTGTGACAGCTTCCATCCACACGGCTGCCTGCCAGTGTGGTCACACAGTCATAATAATACCACGGTTGCTACACACTACCTGACTACTTTCCGATACGAGCCTAGCTCGGAATCCAGTATATGAGGAGAGATTCATTTCCACCACAGTACTCATGGGGATCCCCAGTACAAGGAGTAAGGCAGAATTTTATATCTATTTGCTCACTGCCACTGCCAGGAGTGATAGCCTTGGGTCCTACAGTGGAACACCCTTCAAGAGCGAAGTTTAGTCAGAGAAGGGAAGCCCATCGAAATACATAGAACACGTACAGCATGTCTGTTCATTCAAACCTGCTACATCGAACGTCATCGATTTGCATTCCCCAATGCAATTTTCGACAGAGGCATTGTTTAGGCCACCTGGCACGGTTACTTCCGTACTTAGAGCCCTTAGTGAGCGATTGGGATTCGAGTCACTGTTCGCGAACACACACATCCGTCATATCTCCGCCTCCGAACGAAAGTAAAAGCGTATTTTCTTACCTAAAGCAACCCGCAGACTGCCAACCAGGGTACATAGGCACAGTTGGCTTGATGTAAGGGTTAAAGCTAGCTTTAGCGGATGTCAACTGTGAACAGAGGTTCCCATGAATAGGAGATTACTTGAGGCTATTGACATATACGCACGGATACAATGACCAGCAAAACAGTGACAAATATTTGAGAACACGAAAGTGGAAAGTGTGTCGAATGCATCGCGGTTATGAAGGGGAGTTTTGATACTCGAAGCTATGCACGATGCGACGGGTTTTTTAAGCTGCACGGATTACAGCAGAAGCCACCCCGAGGCGCCGATTGGACCACGGGCAGAGCGTGTGGTACAACTCGGACTTGTTTAAAACTTGGAGGATTTCAAGTTATGGTTTGTGGGCCTATTTTAGGAAGATCACCAGTTACACCGATCCAGTTCTGTGATATGATTGAACCGAGTTCATATTCTCAGGATCACGTCAAGCCTCCAACGTGAAGTCGAGAATTGCCTCGGAGATAGAAGTGGTGACTCGGAAGACGGTCCGAGAGCAGCCAAACTTGGGCTACACGGTCTTACTGATGTTCACGTTGTCCTTGACTTACACTCAGTGATCTGTAGGAGTCTATAGTCTCTATAACTAGCCAAGAACTTAAACCATTCGGGCTCAAATGACAAATTGGCAGCTTCTAAAACTTCCATGAGGCTGGGTCGCGGCTTTGTGGTTCTACAGTACAGAAACAAAAGCTCTGCAGTGGAATAATGGCATTACAAGATAGGTATTAATCAGGTAGAGGTACGTTTCGAAAACGCACATTACTGTATGCCCACGGAGCGATGTTCATCCCGGGCCCCGTCTGCAACCGGTCATTGTCAACAGGTGATTACCTCGTGTCCCGGTGCCCTGTCACGCGTCACGGTGTACCCGTTGTCGCCACGCATCTGTACGAAACAGAGTGCTTGGCTTACGGTTGTGAACGCTCGGCTAACGATATTGACCGGCTCTGATCGGCTCTGACTACAGTACCTGTCCGTTTTACAGATGCGACTGCGTCGCATCCCTGTCACTGATCATCGCTCTCGTCATTATTAATCTTCGTCAAGATCTTTGTCGGTTATTCTCTGCCGTTGCCACATTGCGGCCGTGGACGAGTCGTCGCTGGCGTTATCACTGTCACTTCCCCCCCACTGTGCATCTGCTTCCATGCCTGAGCACCCAACTAGTAACGGCCAATTTACACACTGTGACCGGAGGTTGCCAATCGCTAATTGTCTTAGTATGTGAGTGGTACGAGCATATTACTCATCGTAATACAGGAGGAGAGCGCCATTAGTACCACAGTACTCAGTGGGATCCCCAGTGCAGGGAGTAAAGCAGTCACTTATCGGTAATGAAGTGGTGCCAGCACTGAATTCAATGTCACACCCTTGAAGAGCGAAGTTTAGTTAGAGAAGGGAAGCTCATCGAGATGAGTGGAACACGTACAGCATGTCTCTCCCTCCATACCTGCGACAGTGAAGTCCAAAGATATGCATTCCCCAATGCAATTTTCGACAGATGCATTGGCTAGACCGCCTGGGATGGTTACTTCCGTATTTAGAGCCCTTACTGAGCGATTAGGATTCGAGTCGCTGTTTGCGAACACACACATCCGTCAGAATCGCCGCCTCCGAACGAAAAGTGAAAACGTATGTGCTTGCCTATAGCAACCCCTATTCTTCCAGGTAGGGTACATGTGCACATATTGTTTAAGGGTAGCTTCAGCGGATGTCAACTGCGAACAAGTTGATACAAATAAATGCAGATTTAGTTTGGGCTATTGATATATGCGCACGGATACAAGGGCCAGCAAAATTGTGACGACCACTCGAAAACATGGAAGTGGAAAGTGTGTCGTATGCATCGTGGTTATGAGGGGAGTTCAAGTTTCGGTGCACGAAGTTGTGCTCAAAGCTTTGCAAGATGCAACGGGTTTTTAAGCTGCACTGATCACGGCGAAAGCCAAATAAATTGAAGTCATCTGCTCACACCCGGAGATAAGACCAGAGCGACTTATATACAACTTGAAGCGTCAGGCTTGATTTCAAGTCGTCATGGTGGCGTAAAATTCTGGTTGGCCTATTTTGGGGAACTGACAACCAAAAGTTCGTGCGTATCCTTTTGCAGCCGAGATCCAGTACTCTTAAGTTTGGTCCGATATCTCGATATTTCTCATGACCACACCAAGCCTCCAAGTTTCAAGTTTCAATCTTCGACCCGCACCAGGCATTGTTGAGAAAGTTCTACCGTCGTATAATCGTATGTCAGACTGTCAGGTATGCTGTCAATCGAAGACAGCAGACGTGAAGGCGGAGCAGCCTGTGGCAGGTCGCACAACCTTACCGACCTTCCAGTTGTCTTTGAACTTGCACTTAATGATCCAGGCGTCAACATGTAGCCAAGAATTAAAGTCAGGTTGCATGAAAGCTGCCGCGGCGTCTTCGAGTTGTCAACTTCTAGCTTCCCAAGAAAATTGTGCAAGGTGTGGACACCGCGGCTGGCGGTGAAGTTGGCGGTTCTACAGAAGTTACCTGGAATAAAAGCATCGCAGTGGACTATAGTATTAACTAAGATAGCTATTAGTGTATTCAGTTACCAGATGTCACGCGTCATGGTGTTGCCGTTGTGCATTTCAGTCAGTCGCCGGAGTTCGAATCCGGCGACTTGGCACGTTGTTCGCACCACTTCGATTAGATAGACTGACGCCAAATCTCAATGATCTCCACTACATCCACCGCACTCCACGAGATGCGCGGCGAGCGTGTGCATTTCCTTGTACCGCTAGGTGAGCCTCGGCCTCTGGATTATCCGAGCTGATTTACGTAATTCCTGCGCCGGAGGGCCTTGGCCGGTATTGTTAACAAACACCCCGACAGTCCCGACTCTCCTATCGACTAACTTCAACCTTTTGCTCATAGCTAGCGCTCTCGAAAACTACAGTCATCTGTCTATCCACAACACCTTACTTAGAAGTTAGAACTACGAATCAGAATGACGTCCAAGTAATAGTTTGTAATACCTCACCCAAGACCTCATCTGCGTTGGCAACATAATACGAGTCGAAAAGTTGATTACAGCAAACGGACCACTATAATTAGTGTTCAGGCCCAAAATTTACCGATGTGGTTTTTCCTGATGAAAGGCCATACCTCGAAACCTATACCGTTGCATTGTCTCCCTAGTTTGTTGGACCTCTAAACTCTGCCAGTGTTATACTCTGACAACAATTGCGCGATCTTCGGGTATCGATATGATAGTGCATCTTGAGACGGTGTCCTGCCATACACATTTCGTATTTGTACATTTGCTCCCCATTCTAGGAGCAACTGCACTATCTCGATATGCCCTTCGACAGATGCGATGTGCAGCGCAGTTGCACCCTCCCGCTGGGTTGCATTTATATCAGCACCGTTGTCGAGCAATAGCCGCACAATACCGATGTTCCAATAATTTGCTGCCGTGTGCAACGGAGTCCATCCCAGGGTATCTCGAGAGTTCACATCTGCGCCGTATTTGATCAGAGTCCTCGCGATTTCTAGTTCCCCGTACTTCGATGCCACGTCCAACGGAGTCTGGAGTAGCCTGTCCATTTCGTTGACATCCGCACCTCGATCAAGTAGTCTCTCAATCATGTCGATACCTCCGTTGACCAATGCCTTATGCAACGATTTTATATCTTCATCGCTGGGTGAATTGCCACATTGCGGCTCAAATATTTGACAGTTTTTCAACTGTACTTCCCATGGGGTCAGGTTTGTGGCGTCAATGGAACATATATTCCCCGACCGCCTTAATAGGAAGCCCATAACTTCGCACTTCATATTTTCCTCGGCAAGGCCAAAGGATGATTTTTGGTCCCTATTCTGCAAGTTGACGTCCGCGCCTGAGTCAAGGAGCAGCTCCACGAGACAGAGATGTCCATTCCATGCTGCTGAATGCAATGGAGTCCATCCCTCGTTGTCCTTTGAATTGACACTTGAGCCGGACTTGATTAACAAGCGCGCAGCCTCGAGTTCTCCATTTCCAGATGCCAGGTCTAATGGAGTCTTCTGATCCTCATTCTGCGCGTCTACTTCGGCGCCGTGTTCGATTAGCAACTCTGCAACTTTGAGATGTCCATTAGCTGATGCGAGATGAAGTGGTCCCCAGAGATCCACTTTTTCGACATTGACATCTGCTCCATGATGAAGTAAGAGCTGCACGATGTTGGCATTGCCATATCGCGATGCTAAATGTAGTGATGTCCAGCCTCCATCACTAACAGAATTCACATCGGCTTGATGCTCCATGATCAGAAAGCGTGATACTTCCACATGACTGCCGATGCACGCTAGGATAAATGGAGTCTCGTGACTGCCATTCCGTACGTGGGCATTGATACCATGGACAAGAAAGAGCCGCACGGTGTCGATATTCCCATTTCGTGCTGCTTTGTGAAGAGGAGTCCAGCCTTGGTTGTCGCAGTAGTTTAGATCCGCTCCATGCTCGATCAGTAAGCGAGCAACCTCAAGATTACCGTGGCTCGACGCGAGGTCTAAGGGAGCCTCCTTGTCTGCGTTTCGCACATTGATGTCTACACCTCTTTCAAGCAATATCTCCACGAGGTAGAGATTCCCGTGCCGTGATGCATCGTGCAACGGCGTGTTACCGTCCCTATCTCTAGACATTGTATTCGCGCCTTGCTCGATTAAGAAGCGGGCTATTTCAAGGTCCCCGGCAGATGCTCTGTGTAGCGGCGTTTCTTGATCCGCATTCGCCTTGTCAAGTGCTGCACCATGTAGGACTAGCAATTGTACAATATCGAGGTATCCTGCATTTGATGCCAGGTGCAAGGGAGTCCAAAGGCCTTCTCCTTGCGCATTCACATCAGCACCAGACATAAGTAATTTATGCACCACATCGAGTTGTCCATGTTGTGATGCCAAGTGCAATGGCGTGCGCCCATCTCTCTCTTGGGACGCTACATCTGCCCCATGATTCAGCAGTAGTCGACAAACATCCAGTTCCCCAACTTGCGCCGCAAAATGCAACGGTGTTTTGCACCGGCCGTCTGCCTGGATGTTAACATCTGCTTGATGCTCCAGCAACAATTCAACTGTGGAATAATGACCAACTGCTGCCGCTCTGTGAAGCGCACTGTGACCTGCACGATCCAAGGCGTCAATGTTTGCGCCATTCCGAAGCAATGCCAGAGCAATCTCAACCTCTTCTTTGACGAACGCGGCATGCAAGGGGGTTCCATGGCTGCCACCTCTATCGTCAACATCCATTGGGCGGATGAGCGTCAGGTGGTCCACGAGTCTGTGGAAGCCACATAGTGCCGCATAGTATAATGGCTTGGCCTGCGGTTGCGTCGGGTGTACCGTCACCATGGATGCTTTCCACGGGCCGTCAACATCGTATATCCATACCCACGTCGCAAAGTAAGGTCTGTCTGGGTCAAATAGACGTTCCATCAGGTCATGAATACTCGACGATACGCCTTCGAATTTCGCATGGTCAACCCAGTACCGAGCCGCATATATGGCAAGTGGACGTCTTTCGACTGCGCTTTTGTCCACCCTTCCACCAAAACTGAGGAGGACGCTTAGGCAAGAACGGGCAAGAATGGCGTGGGAAGAATGAGGGAGGATGTGATAGAGAGAAAGATGCCCTCCCGCGTTGGCAAGGCGAGACGACACCAAGAATTCTTTCACGGAGAAGTGCGAAAACTGGACGACCGGAGAACCATCAACATTGACGATTGTGATCAGACTGGAACAAGTAGACAACACAGCCTGACGTGCATCCTCGGGGCGCCAGTCAGAATCATAAGTTGAAACGTCGCCGCCGTCCAGTCGAATGGCAAGCACTTCAGCAAGCTCTTCAACACGAAGTGGGCGAATAGAGACTGTGAGACACTGAAAGAGGCGATAGGCATATTCTCGTTTTGCAGCCCCGATGCCTGACAACGTGCGCTTGTACGTTTCATCCAAGGTTGCCGGCAATTCCTCGAGAGCACGCCGAATGTCAGGGGGGAAACAGTTGCGCAACCATTCTATTTGGCAGAAAACCCATCGGAACCTGATATTGAATGAGAATATCGTTTGGATATGGATGGTGATTACTTACATCCCGTCGACTCTCCGCGAGAGGGTGTCAATAACCAACTCCCTATCTCCGGCTCTCCACTTTCGCATTTTTCTATCTGACTGGACTGTAGAACTGATGTAGTCCATGATGTCCTTCTTTTGACCGGCTTCTTCATGAAGAGAGATGGATTTAGATACTAATGGCTCAAGAACTTCCTGTATATCGGCCTCTGGACGACTCGTCACGCAGATATGAAGATTTGGAATATGCAACTCGACAATATCCTCTAAAAGATCAAGCACGAGTTCACGTGGAGATGGAGCTCCAGGAGAGTCGGGGCACTCGTCAAGAGCGTCGACGATGATATAGGCTGGGGGCTGGTCTCGGAGTTCGAGCATGTCTTTCAGACATTGCGTAAGCGCGTCATCCTCGGGCAAGCGCAATCCGACATCGTGTTTGGTATATAGATCAGAAAGGATGTTGTAACAAAGATCCGACTGGGCGCAGAGTTGGACGACGAGGGATGATAGCAAACCACGGACGTCTTGTTTTGCGGTATCTCTAAAGTCGAAGTAATAATAAGCCACTAGGCTTAGTCCCTCATATCGTAGCGTAGTGGCCTGTTCAATGATGCTGGAACTGGTCGATAAGCGGCCATAAGAATAGGATTAGATAGAGATATGTATATAGTGCTGACCATAGGATGCTCTTCCCCGATCCTGCTATGGTCATGAATCGCCCTTAGATGTTAAAAAGGCAGCATAGGGGAGAGAAACACGCACGTTTACCATGAACCCAAAGCAGGCCGCCGGTCAGATCCCAGTTCTTGAAGGTGTAGCCTTGGGTAAACCATGCCGCAGATTCACCAGAGTGTATCCTGCGTGCAATGACGTGATTTTTAGACGAGTCCGGAGGTGATATCCAGCTTCTGGCATCCTTTTGTAACCGGTCGCCTGAGGGAGACATTAAGCATTCACAATGTCAGGAACGGACGAGACGATGCACGTTTCATTTTGTTAATCTCGCTTGCAACTTCTTGCATGGCAACTGGAATTCTCCATGAGGCCAAGGAACACCGATTCGCCCATTATTGTAGAACGTACCAAGGATCTGTCGGATCGCACTCGTCGACATCTCGCCGCCTACACAGACAAACTCTGAGAAGATGGTTCGAGTTCGCTAGGAAGTTTGACTCACCGTCCATGACCGCCTTCATATTATTCAAAAGACCATGAACGACAGTCAAGGTCTGCGCCGCCGTCATGCGTGCCTCTTCCTGCGTGAGTCTGTCCAGTCTCCTCAGGATGGTCTCGATCTCGTTATCCCCCAACAACTTCTTCGTGAATTGCTCTGTGACAGGTTCAGAGGTAGCCATGCTTATAGCAGGAACCAGCTTACTGAGACGTCCTCTGCTTATCTGTTTCTTTGCCAGGGCAAGAATTGAAATCAATTCGGCCATTATGTTCGCGACTATGTTGGTCATCAAAGGGTCCAAGGAGCTTTCGGTATAAATATTGAGACGTTTGAGGAAGTTTCCCATGCACTCAAAGAGTTCAAGGAGGGCGTCGTAGCTCGCACTCACTCCATCGGCCGCCTGAGCTCACTGTGTATCAGGCTCACGCCTCCAGTGAATAATGAAGACACGCACAGTGAAGAGAATATCGATTCCGGCGAATATTAGACCTGCAGGTGGGAACATCTTCTGGGCCAATAAGTAAAAAAAATCGACAGCGAAATAACTGTTCGCCTTCGCTACTCACCAGACGTGCCTCACTAAGAATCCCAGAGAAGGTGTGAACGAATTGTACTAGGGGTTTGACACAATTGAGGAACTTCCGATTTTTGTCCCGATAGTCTTTGAACGCTTTCAAGTCCTCCTGAAGTAGGAGGAGGACGGCAGTGGGGGTGTCGCAGCGATTCACCCTGTCAGCGAATGGGCTCTTCTTTAAATCTATCCCAGTCTGCTCAGCATATTTGTCTGCAGCATCGAGAATCAATTGAAAGTGAGACATTGTCAACTTGAATGAGAGGGATGGTGACTTGGGGTATTCGAGTTCGGAGGAAGGTTAGGAGTGGAGAAGTGGGCTAGGCACAGTTAAGATCGCCTGTGTGCCAGTGGTGGCATGTGGCACCATAGCACCGTGACTGCCCTGAACGGACCGAACGTTTAACCGAATCACCTACTTGACTGCATCTTCCATCTGCCAGTGTGGCTTGATGACTCCGATAGCCGTAATGGTTGACTGCCGCTTAGTACAGTACTCAAAAGTCAAGCTCGATAGAGATCGCTCGCTATGCGGAGATTATCCACACCTGACTAGGATTACGTCGGAGTACCCCCTTTTCCCCGTTCCCCATGTTACTATCATCATTATTCCACGTTCTGGTCTATAGCACGGTGCTGACAAGAGGCGGAAGAGTCCTTACGAGCGCCTGTACAGATAACGTTCTCATGAACGCGGAGGCCGAGCAGGGATGACTGCGGGATTGCAGATTTGAACAAAGATGACGCTCCATAACTTCACCATGATCAGACCATGTTCCACCAGGGTGAACAAGCTACACAACATCTTTGATGACACTGGTAGCTTTAAACACCTGCACAGTCACTGTACGGAGACCCCTTTGGTCCAATTTATCCAACCTCTGCAACATGTTCTCGATATCGTTTCCTTCCAGTCAGCTTCTCGTTTCCGGTAGAATGTGAGAGGGAAATCAGCACTGGAGATAGACCCACTCGCGAGCCCTCACTTTGTCTACTTTATCGCGATTGCAGCATACGCAGTACATCAGCCATACCCATTATGTTCTTTATCTTCACAGTCAGTGGGACTTCGGTGTAGGACTTCAGGCGTACGAAGTAGTCTCTGATATTGGTGAAGAGTTTGGTAAGCGCATACCGGCTCACTGGTGTCCCGAACCGCCTTGCGTGAGATAGTGCAATAAAGGCCTACACAGTGTGACCACGGAGAAGTAAAAACGAGGATACTGGTTCCCAGAAAGACGATTCTGGAGGGGAAGAAACTTGGAGATTAACATTAGGACAGAAACCAATATTTGCAATCACACACTGGAACTCACCGCGCCAACACCTTTACCAAAGGTGACAGAGAGTGCGTTGTCAACATTCACAGTTGTAAGCCAAGATGAGTCGCTCATAGCTACTCTGAAATTGATAAGTTCGTTCGCTTCCCCTTCAAGCTCACCCGCTAGGATAGCTTTCAGGACAGAGACAGCCTGTTATCCCTTAAGCGAGGGTTTATACGTTTATGGGTCACTTCCGGTCCTCGTCTTGTATTCGTTCAGGGCCCCATCGAGAGTTTGTCGAAAATTTGGAGGGAGAGGGGAGGACGATTGGAGACTGGTCAGCGTTACCGTGTTTATTGAGGTTCGGATCACAAGGATGCGGGTCGCAAATACGGTTCTCAGGCTGCGATCTTGAATGTATGCGGCACTGCGCTGTGTATGTTGGCACCTAGTTCAAAATAGTAAGCACGGCGCACATGATGAATAACTCAACATTATCTAACCCAGAGACACGGCCCTAACTGGTTACTCGTTTCAACCAATATAATACGAGTAATCATGCAATGTGAAGTGTATTCTGAAGGATGGTCAGATCTGGGGCATCATGCGATGATTGAATCAACAAAAAGAAATACGAGTAAACAATATTTAATTTGATAATTAGGTAAAGCTGCACTTCCATCTCGACTCGGACAGGCACTGCTCTGTTTCGGTCGTCTAAGTCGTCTAGAATGTACCTTTGAGCCACTTAAAGCCCTTCTCTCATCTCCAAGTCTGTGATCCTCATCCATGTGAAAGCTAGCACTGTCATCAACTCACAGATGAAGGCGTCGACCCTTGCGTTGACCCATCGCCATTACATTCAGGCGTCGACACCTTGATGATTTGTATCATTCGCGTTTATCAGAGCGATTATTTCCGCTTAAAGTTTGTCTTGACTCGGTTGAACAAGCGTAAAGTGCCCTAAATAAAACCGGTTAACAGCCTGCTGACCCCGCATCCCAAATTCCATACTATGAGCGCTTATAATCGTGAGTGTTAGCGATATGGTCGCGTTAGGTTAGACGTTGAATACGTCGACAGGCCAAGTCTGATCTCTTACTCGTGGACTTTAATTTGCCGGGAGGATACTCGCCCCAACCTCGATGTACGGATATGCCCGATGCGGCGACACTTTGGCCACCCGACCTTGTCAAATTCCGTGTCGTAGACTGCAACTCACCAAGTCCTCACCCATTTTCGGCGGCTTCTCTTCTCTTCCCCGATAATCAGACCACGACTTTTTCGGTGGTCTTCCTGCCGTGCACCTATCCAAAGATGCAGAGGGCCTGAACAGTCTCGTCAGTCACACTGCATGATCGTACAAAGTCGATTGCAAAGTCCCATCCGAGATACCCCATTCCGAGGACAATATTTTGACGCTACTTTCTGCCTGCGAAATACAATATGACGGCTGTCCAATTCTCCATCAATGCAGGGCTTATCCGTATTGGGCTACTTTCTCCAACAGGCACTGAAACCTTCCGCCTATATGCGACCGCGCCTAGAATCGGGCTCAATCCAGAGGCAAGAGTTACAGCTTGTCTGATCTTGGACTATCCAATGCCGTTAGAGTATCTCGGAGAGGCGCTGAGATCGTTCGAAGGCCGGGCACTATCCGACCTTGCCTGCTTTCGTGGGCACTGCAGACCCATTGCCTCATACTTCAATACGTTCTTCAAGTTAGATAGTGGCCGCAGCGGACCATTGAAAGTTTGGGCTAGCGTACCACTGCTTGGCGTTCCATACGCAGGACATTGAGCAGAAGAAATGTTGGCAATAGTCCCTTTTGGCTTGGTGGGATTTTTGTAGCAAAAGTCCTCCAGAGACCTAACGTACTTACTTGCACAGTGGTCATCCTATCGGGCTTTTACGAATAATACTCGGCGACCCTCTGCGACCAGTGAAAAATACTGCAATTTCTGTATGAAGACCCACTCTTCGAAAGGAAAGTGTTCCGCGCACATATTAAGAACAAAGTAGTGCAGGTATAGGTTGTGCAGTATTCGTTCACCATCGGACCATCCGGCGTCACGGCCCACAACACGCAACTGTTTGTAAGTGCCCGTTGCTTTAAATCAAGATCAGCAGCCAACTTATCTCGGTCGTAATCACGTTTGGTGAACGGCTGCCACTGCACTTGATCGTGTTTTGTGAGAATGAAGAAGAAAGCCAGGGTTTCTCATATAGTACATACTTTTGGGATGAGTTTTAGGGTGGATATTAGGTGGTTGGAGATGTCGAGGACAGATACAGCGTGACCTAACCTTAGCACCACCACTAGAAGCCGGAAATTGCGATACCTTTAAGCTGTACCACGATACCACCCGGTCGTCTGTATTTGTAACTTAATAACGAGTAAAGACTTCAAATATGGAAACTAGAACATCTAACGATTATGGACACGACGAATAAGGGAATAGTGGTAACAGTGAGTAAACACGAGCGTGCGCCAGCAGAGTCTATAACAAATAGATGACGCCACTCAGTTCCTGCGCACACAGAAGGCAGAACTATATGTATTCACCTATAACAAATAGACGACGCCACTGGGGCGAGTAAGTATAGGTACGAGACAAAGTAAACTGGTAAATACTCACCTCAGTTCCTGCGCACACAGAAGGCAGAACTGAGGTGCTACGTTACAAAACAGAGGGTTTATAAACTGTACGAAAGTAAGAACTATACAGTAGTAAATTTTATGCTCTGCTTCCGCAAGAGCCTCGAGGTAGGAATCCGCGGCCATGTGTACTGCCGGGAGGGGATACAAAGTATGGGAAACATCACGCGCGGTTTGCATAAACCCACATAGGTAATCAGATAAGAATCGAAATAGAACAAAACAAGAATAGAATACTTCAACAGAACACTGTATGAATAGCGTCAAGAGTCCGAAGGCAATATATCCAAACCCACTACCCGGTTGCCGCCGCATCTGTCGTTTGTCCAATGAACTACACTCCACCAATGTCACACTCTAACAATAACTGTGCAATCTCCCGGTGTCCATACATTAGTGCGTGTTGGGAAGGTGTCCTGCGATACTCATTCCGTATTTGTGCTTTTGCCCCCTTTTCAAGGAGCGACTGTACAATTTCGAAGCGATCATTGCCCGACGCAATATGCAATGCAGTATTACCTTCCCATTCCACAGCATTTATGTCAGCACCATTGTCCAGCAACAGTCGCACAATGTCGATGTGCCCATAACCCGCTGCCGTGTGTAAGGGAGTCCAGCCAAGGGAGCCTCAACAGTTCACCTCCGCGCCATATCTGATTAAGGTCCTCACGATATCGAGTTTTCCTTGCTTAGATGCTACATCCAACAGAGTTTCGAGTCACTTGTTCCATTCGTTGGCATCTCCACCACGATCAAGTAGTCTCTGGACCACGTCAATGCGCCCTTCGAGAACTGCGCTATGCAATGAATCCCTCCCCACATCGTCAGATGAATTTCTACCTCCCGGTTGCTGATCCACGATCTCTGGAAGACCTGCACTCAGTCCTGTTTCCAATGGAATTGAGCTCCCAAAGTCGAGGGAACAAGGCAGGGCGGATAGACTCCCTGATCGCTTCAATAAGGAAACTTGTTACGTCGGGCTTCTTGCTTTCGTGAGCAAGATCCAAGGGTGTTTTTCCGCCGCCAGTCCGCATGCCAACGTCTGCGCCAGAATCAAGGAGCAGCTCCACAAGACTGAGATGACCATTCCACGCCGCCGAGTGTGATGGAGTCCAGCCCTCCTTGTCCTGTGAATTGACATTTGACCCACACTTGACCAACAGACGCATGACCTCGAGCTTTCCATTTCTAGATGCCAGGTCTAACGGAGTCTTCTGATCCTCATTCCGCGCGTTGACTTCTGCCCCACGTTTGATTAGCAGCTCCGGGACTTTGAGATGTCCGTTTTCCGATGCGAGATGAAGCGGAGTCCAGAGATCCGCTTTCTGGACATTTACATCCGCCCCGTGGTCAAGTAAGAGCTGCACGATATTGGTATGGCCATGCCATGATGCTGAGTGTAGCGACGTCCAGCCCTCATCGCTTACGGAATTAACGTTGGCGTGATGCTCTATCAGAACTCGCGATATCTCCACGTGTCCGCCGATTGACGCCTGGATTAAGGGAGTCTCGTGATCTCCATTCTGGACCTCGACACTAACGCCGTGTTCAATCAAGAGCCGCACGATGTCAAGGTGACCATTTCTTGACGCTGTGGGGAGAGGAGTCCAACCTCCGTCGTCGCAGCAGTTCACATCCCCGCCATGCTTGAGTAGGCAGCGAACCACCTCGAGGTACCCACAGCCCGATGAATAGTTTAAGGAGGTCTTCCTGTCTGCACTTAGCGCATCAACATCTGCGCCACTTGCAAGCAGTATCTCCACGAGGTCGAGATGTCCATATCGTGATGCATCGTGCAGCGGCGTGTCACCATCCTTGTCTTTCGACACTGTATTTGCGCCTTGCTCGATTAAGAAGCGAGAGATTTCGGTGTTCCCGAAACGGGACGCTATGTGTAGCGCCGTTTCTTGGTCCGCATTCGTCTTGTTAAGTGCTGCACCGTGTCGGACTAGGGTTTGAACAATCTCGAGGTAGCCGGCATTTGATGCCTGATGCAAGGGCGTCCAAAGATTGTGTTGCTGTGCATCCACATCGGCGTCGTGGACGAGTAAACACCGTACAATATCGAGATGTCCATGCCAAGACGCCAGGTGCAATGACGTCCACCCTTTGTTATTTCTGGCTTCTACATTTGCCCCGTGCTTCAGCAGTAGTTGACAAACATCCAAATCCCCAATCCGCGCTGCCAGATGTAACGGGGTCTCTTGCGCGACGCTTGTCGGGGTATTGACATCTGCTTGATGTTCGAGTAACAATTCCACAACATCACGATGACCGGCTGTTGCTGCTCTGTGCAAGGAACTACTACCCGTGCCATCCAAGGCGTCTATATTCGCACCGTTCCGAAGCAATTCTAGAGCAATCTCAACCTCTCCCTTGGCAAATGCGGCATTCAACGCGGTCCCGTGGTCCCCACCCTTTGTATTGACTCCTGTCTTGTGGTTTGTGATGAGACGTTCGGTGAGACCGCGAAAGCCGCACAGTGCTGCGTAGTATAATGGCGTGGCATCTGGTTCCGTAGGTCGTATCGTCATCGTGTACCCTTTCCAAGGACGATCGGCGTCAAATATCCAGATCCATGTCGCAAAATAGGGCTGGTCTGGGTCAAACAGACGTTCCATCAGATCCTGGATACCGAATGACACGCCTTCGAATTTCGCATGGACGACCCAGTACCGAGCCGCATATATGGCGAGTGGACGTCTTTTGACTGCGCTTTTGTCCACCTTTCCACCAAAATGGAGGAGAACGCTAAGGGAAGAACGGGCAAGAACGGCGTGGGAAGAATGAGGGAGGATGTGATAGAGAGAAAGATGTTCTCCCACGTTGGAAAGGCAAGACGACATCAAGAATTCTTTCACGGAAAAGTGCGAAAACTGGACGACCGGAGAACCATCAACATTGACGATGGTGATCAAACTAGAACAAGTAGACAACACAGCTTGACGTGCGTCCTCGGGGCGCCAGTCAGAATCATAGGTCGAAACGTCACCACCGTCAAGTCGAACGGCCAGGACTTCTGCAAGCTCTTCAACACAGAGTGGGCGAATGGAGACAGTCAGACACTGAAAAAGGCGGTAGGCATATTTTCGTTTTGCGCTCCCGATACATAGCAAAATGCGCTTGTATGTTTCATCCAAGGTTTCTGGCAATTCCCCGGGGGCATGCCGGATGTCAGGCGGGAGACAGTCACGCAACCATTCTATTTGGCAGAACACCCATCGGAACCTAGTATCATATAAGAAGGTCGTGGCGATATAGGAACAGTTTTGATTACTCACATCCCGTCAGCTCTCTGGGAGGGCGTGTCAATAACCATTTCCCTATCTCCAGCCCTCCATTTTCGCATTTTTCTATCTGACCGGACTGCAGAAGAGATGTAGTCCATGATGTCCTGCTTTTGTCCGTCTTCATCGTGAAGACTAACCGATTGAGATACCAATGGCCCAAGAACTTCCTCGATATCGGCCTCGGGATGACTCGTCATGCAGATGCGAACATTTGGAATATGTAAGACTGTAAGTCGACGAGGTCCACTATGAAATCAAGCAAGATTTCGCGTAGAGATGGAGCCCCAGGCGAGTTGGGGCACTCGTCGAGAGCATCGACGACGATGTAAATTGGGGGCAGCCTTGGAAGTTCGAGCATGTGTGTAAGGCATTGCGAGAGAGCGTCATTGTCGGGCAAGCGTAATCCAGCATCGTGCTTGGAATATAGGCCAAGAAGGATGTCATAGCAATGGTCCGACTGGGCGCAGAGTTGGATGGCGAGAGAGGATAACAGGCCACGGACATCCTGCTTTGTGGCATCTCTAAAGTCAAAGTAATAATAAGCCACCAAGGCTAGTCCTTCATCTCGTAGCGTAGTGGCCTGTTTGATGATGCTGGAACTGGTCGACGGGCGTCAATAACAATAATTAGGCGGGATATATTTATAGCTCCTACCATAGGATACTCTTCCCTGATCCTGCTACAGTCACGAACTGCCATTAGTGGCTGGAGAAAACAAGCTAGGAGACGTGCAAGAAATACGCACGTTTACCGTGTATCCAAAGAAGGCCGCCAGTCATATTCCAGTTTTCGAACGCGTGGCCTCGGGTAAACCACACCGCGGATTCACCAGAGTGTATCCTGCGAGCAATGACGTGATTTTTAGACGGATCCGGAGGTGATATCCAGCTTCTAGCATCCTTTTGTAACTGGTCACCTGTGGAAGAGATATGATGCCATGATGCCAAGAATGAACGGGACGACGCACGCTTCATTTTGTTAATCTCATTTGCGACCGCTTGCATGACAGCTACCATCGTCCATAAGACCGGGGAACAACAATCTGCGTATTATGCAGTGGTAGAACATACTAAGGGTCTGTCTGATTGCACTCGTTGACACCTCGCCACCTACACAGACACAGTCTGAACAAATGTTACGAATCCGCTAGGCAGCTGCACTCACCGTCCATGACCACCGTCATATTATCCAAAAGACCGTGAACGATAGCTAATGTCTGTGCCACGGTCATGCGTGCCTCTTCCTGCGTGAGTCTGTCCAATCTTTTCAATATCGTCTCGACCTTGCTGTCCCCCAACAGCTTCTTTGTGAATTGTTCTGCGACTCGCATGTTTAGAGGTAGTCACAAATTAACAAACGCGCTTACTGAGTCGTCCTCGACTGATCTGTTTCTTCGCTATTGCAAGTATTGAAATCAACTCGACCATTATCTTCGCGACTATATCGGTCATCAAAGGATCCAGGGAGATCTCGATATAAACATATAGACATTTGAGGAAGTTTCCGATGCACTCGAAGAGTTTGAGTAAAGCGTCATAGCTGGCGCTTACTCCATCAGCCGCCTGAGTTCACTGGATATAAAATCGACTCCACTAGCATATGAGGAAGACACATATGGTGAAAAGAACATCAATTCCAACAAAAATTAATTTTGCAGGTTGGAACGGCATCTTGTGAAACAGTAAAAAATTAAATCAAAAACGAAATGAGTGCTCACGTTCGCGACTCACCAGACCAGCTGCCTCACCAAGTATCCCAGAGAAGATGTGAACAAATTTTACTATCGGATTCATGCATTCGATGAACTTCCGATTTTTGTCCCAATAATCTTTGAACGCTTTCAAGTTTTCCTGAAGTAGGACGAGGACGGTGCTAGGAGAGTCGCAGCCTTTCACCTTGTCAGCGAAGGGATTTTCATTTAAATTTATCCCAGTCTCCTCAGCATATTTGTCCACGGTGTCGAGAATCGATTGAATGCTAGACATCGACTAGAATAAGAGGGTTCATGTATCCGAGTTCGTTTGGAAGTTGAGTCGGTTGACGGTTGGTGTACTAGCACTGCACAAGATGGTCAATTGAATGCGGACCAGACCGAAAATCTGAACCAAATACACGTAACTTACTGGATCAGACTTGCAGACCTACTCCCCCATTCCCGAACTAGACAACCTCCCCCTTGTCGAGTGGGCGGGCCTTGCCCCCCTGCGTTCTCACGTTGGCCCCCATCCTTTCACTGCCACCCCTAACATCTCTGAGGAGCTTCGGCTCCTCAAGAACTCTTTTGACGGAGCTTTAGCCATGCTTGCTCAAGAGGTGAAGGCTCTCTCAACAAAAGTTGATAAGCCCCCCCAGGCTTCCGCAAAGTCGTCTGCCTCCCCACCCTCCAAGCCCGCTACCCCCTCCAAGGCCCCACTGCCCACGTCACAGCCAGCAAAGCTGGCCCCTCCCACCATCCCCTCCTTCGCCTCTGCCACACGGTCACCAGCTAGGCCTAGCCTAGTGGTCTCCTTGGCCCCTCCTGCAGATGACAAACTACAGAACGACACCCAGGTGGTCAAGCGGACCCCCCTGGAAATCACTGAGTTCCTCAACGCCGTTCTTCACAGCTCCCCACACCAAGTAACGCTGTCTGCTGCCAGGTGGACAGCAAAGAACAACTTGGTCCTCACGGCAGGACCCGACACAACAGCTCACCATCTCAACACGGCCTCCCACTTCATTTCAGCTTCACTTGGTCCCTTTCTTTCCCCGAGCCCCACTCCTATCCCCATATCCTCACGTGAAAACGTCCGATGGTCACGCATCCTCATCAACAGCATCCCCACTGGAGCTTCCCATACGCGCGCGCCCTACTCCCCCTCAGAGTGCAATGATGCACTCATGGTAGATAACCCCACCTACCGCTCCCTTTGCCTCACACAGCTCCCTTCGTGGGTCCGCCCTCCTGCTAACTACAAACCGAACTCCTCATCCTCCCTCGTCCTGGCATTTGAGGACCCTGACGGCGAGATGCTACGGCGTCTCTTGGCCCAAAGGACTCTGTATGCCTTTGGTTCAGTAGGGGAGCTCAAGCGATGGAAACAGAAACCGCGCAGTATGACCAATACCCAAGGTGCTAGCCCTGTCCGATGATAGGCCTCATGAGGCCTCGGTTTTTATCCCTGAACACGCCGTGCTTAACTCACAAGACCCTCATGGGTCTCTCCTCTCCTTCCACTACGTCCTTTCTGTGAGACTCCCGTCTTCCACCTCTGTGAAGGAAGGGTCCCACTCCCCTCTCGAACAAGTGTGACAGGGTCACAAACTCTTATAATTTCCGTATTACATCGCTCGCCATCACTCTGCATCTCTCCGCCTATGCGGATTTGCTCATATGCCACCAGTCCCTTCAAATTCCACACGTTCGACTCTTCTTAGTACCAGAACTGTCATGTGTAGGTAGTTTGTGCCGCTCTGTGCCATCGTTGCACGCATAGCGGGATATAAGATAGATTCAAAAAAAAAAAAAAAAGACTTGCAGACCGTGTTCGTCAGACAGACGCCAATATGCTCGATCAGGCGGCGATTGCCGTAATCGTCGACAATCGTACCAGTAATACTGAAGTGACCAAAAATGGGTTGACCACACTAAAATATCCAGATGTACAGTATGTTGGAGCATTCAGCTATTTCCCGAAATCTAAATAGCATTGGTCGCATCTGAAGTCGTGTCAGAACTACAGTACCCCACCTGAGTCGGGAAAGTGCAGCATTGACTGTTCTCACTTTCTTTTACGTATAGACTTAGTATCATGATCTTCACAGGCCATCACGTATATACGCCACATGTTGCCCTGCGTTTCACTACCCTGCTCGATGCCTCATCTTCGTCTGGCTCAAGGTATGTTCCACACTTGTCTCCGCCCCAACAAGCCTTCCCCTGGAGCCGATGACATCCGTCGTAGCTTCTTTCGCCATGGCGTTTCCACCTATGGGCGGTCGTGGACGATTCCGACCCCTTGAGAATATAGTACACACCATACGCTGTGTGACCCATACTGCATCCCTAACAACTATTGAAGAAGGACTGGGTCAGGGGATTAATATAATTTTGACAGCACGGATGGGGAAATGGCCTCAATCCGATGAAATGCAAATCTATTATATAAAAGAGGATGGGGTCTAAGTGAGCATTCTGATTGGCTGAGAGCGGGACATAACGAACCTTGTAGAAACATCTCGAATTTATGACGACGCGGCCACATCCTGCTTATTCAGGCTGATGTGCATGGACAGCGAATTTTGTAGAAAATTCTGGAATTCAGTCTTGTCCGATTACAAATGATCCACCCGACTTTTGTTCGCCGTCTCGAACATTGTAGAATTGTTATATTAACTTACTGTATGGAACATTTTCTGAGTCAAGAGAATATTCTAGATTTTCGTATAGGTATATAAGCTCTTGAGTTTCGCACATTGGGTTCAAGAATTAATTTCGAATTTCTTTTATATTTCGCTTCGTAAAACAAGCCAAATACCACAGGCATGGCAGGTAAAGTATACTCCCTAATGATGCCCATCGTTTTGTTGCCGACCATAAAAACTTAAACACAGATCTTATTACCGATGCTGGTAACAGTGCAGAGGGAAACTGAATGTCCTTATGCCAGATTGCCCGTGCACAGGCTGTTACCAGAGATCGCAGTCCCTCCTGCCGGAAACCGTACAGCTTCAGCAATAGACGTCGATAGACTCTGGCAATGCAACATTCAACCTTGATGCATTCCAGTATACCTACGCTTTTCGCTCACAACAGGTTCTACCATTTCATGCACTGATACCCGATTCTCCGCACTACAAGTCAAAGAAACCGATTCCGGCAAATAATATTTATGTTGGAATAACAGGTCGTCTCACTCGCATTGCTCCTGCTGGTGGTGGATCTGGCAACTGCTCCTACATTGATGTAGACAATGTGACATTCCTTGGAAGACCTAACGCGGTGACTACCCCGGAGTCCGGTAAGAAAATACACATTCTTTGACGAACACTATTGTATTAACGTTTGTCCTAGCTGAACCTCCACAGACTCCCAAGAGGAGGCACGGGCTTTACGACTTTGATTTGCCCACTCCTTCAAGTACCAGTGGTAAGAAAGGCAAGAAAAAGGCTGCAGAGTCTCAGTCTGTGGCTTTCAAACCAACTTTGTCTCAGTCTACGGCCTCTACATCCACTTTGTCTCAGTCTATGGCCTCTACATCCACTTTGTCTCAGTCTTCGGCTTCCACACCCACTTATGGAACACGGTCAAGTACTGCAAAGAGCGTTGGGAGCAATGTATCAGCGCCGGCACAGGTAGAAGGAGAAGGTGGTAGCCATTAGATAGGCAGGTCAAAAGCTATCATTGTACCTATGTGTTACATACATAATACACACTCCGTGACATTGTCACGGGTTTCAGCTAGTACAATTGTATTGTGAGTCCTACCCTCAACGCTTCTTGGTAACCCGAAAGTAGATGAGGCCAATTCATCCTTGCGAGCCTGGAGAGTTTCTTCAAGATGGCAGTAAGAGGCTCGATGGCGTTTAGTGATGGGAAAGTTCGGTTCGGTCCGGTTCTTTGGGATTTTTCCCGAACCCTGAACCGGACTGTTGGTTCGGTTCGGGGTATTTGCCTGAACCCAAACCTGAACTGAGGTTCTGGTTCTTTTCGGTTCGGTTCGGGTTCAGAAAGGGTTCAGCAACTGAACCGAACACTAGGCTGCAGTTTTTGTGTTTCTGATTACATAATCAATTCAAAAGTGCAGAACCACCCTGCCATGTACCGCAAAAGGCGTGTGACGCTTTTGTGGTATAAGTCGGAAAACCATTATATTATTCTAGAACTATGTACAACTGATACGGGCACATGGCCATTTCGCTACTGCTCATCACCTATCTCTGTCCATCGATAACCTAGTGCGCACACCATCTCCTCAACTCCTACATTCCTATCTCCCCTTGGCAGGCCTGCGACGCGGATGCCGGTCTGTTACGACTACTCTGGAACCATTTATGCACATCCGTGCTGTTAAAAGACAAGCCAGAACTGGGGCCCGCACACGTCGCCACAGAGCCTATAAACACTACCATCGATGAAAAGGGTTATTTGCTATTGGATGTCGAAGTTGAACTGTCCGCGCAAGTGTGGCATGGTTGCCAGCACACCCCCACCTCAGCTGATGGGGGATGTTGGAGGCTCGTTGAATGTATGAGCTGTCGCCGCCGTACACGTGTCTGCGGATTTTGATAAAGCTACGAATGGTCCGAAATATATTGGTGAGCGTGCTTACGAGACATGGGGGCCTGCGCGTACGTGGCTCGGTCGCAAACAGGTCCACATGTGGAGGATGTCTCCTTGTTGTCTCCTCTAGCTGGGCTGTTGGGGATCGACATGAAATGCCGATGCACATCGCCGCGTGGGTCGAGAACGATACTATGAAATGCTGAGAATGTAGAGACACTTTCTGAGGGTCGCTGAAGTCCGCGCAGATACGGCAAGGCTGCATTTGCAAAACTTCTTTCGCGGGCCCGTACTCCTCCTGTACCTAGCAGGCTATGGCCAACCCCTCTGCAGAGGACCGTATCTCGTTCCAGGGATAGACGAGCATGCACTCCACGTTCGAGTTCGCAAGCCGGCTCCGTTTCCGTGCCCCAGAGATGTTACGGAGCGGCCTGCCATGGTGTGATTTGGCTACGTTAGCATTGGGCAAACTAGCACTGGGTGCTATCGTAGAAGGTGTCACCACACGGCGAGAGGACTAAGGCGGCAGGCAGGGGGTTAAGGATCGAGAGGAGTCACGTGAGGAGAAACGGGTGAGACAGTGAAAAGAGCGGGAGAGACTCCAAGAGAGAGCAGGAGAGAAGGCAGGAGAGAGAGCGGGAGAGAGGAGAGGGAGAGAAGAGGGAGAAGAGCAGTGAGTAAGGGAATGGAAACACAACAGTGGGCCGTACCTGTGTGAATGGAGCGTGGCTTCACCAGTATGGCCCTGGGGAAACAAAATCCTTGGCTGGGCACAGCGCCTTGGTAGCGGAGGTGGTTCCTGACGGTGACGGATGCGTGGCGGGTGTGAGGAGTGACTCGCACTCGTACCAGTGTGAGCAGATGTTGAAGACGACGATCCCGATGAACTGGACGGAACGAGAGTTGATCGAAAGCCAAATTAGCTGATGCTTCAGACGACGAGTAAATTTGGGGCATTGATACTGCTTGGTAATTGTTGCACCATTTGTTTAGGTTCCTTTCCATCTAACATGTGCACAATCGGCATGGGGTTAGTGAGATGGTTTTGAGACGGAAGGATGTGGATGGTTTCAAAGGAAGATTTGAGGAACTTTGAATACAGTGACAATGGTTAGTTTGATTGCAGTGGGACGGTGTAAAAAGAAACTTAGGGTTCACGGTCACCAAGGAGGAAGGAACAGCTCGTCTCCCTGGGATGGTGACTGTACCACACACTGGTTCTTGCCACCTTGATGAACCCAGCTCTGAAAGACTTAAAAGGGACTGGGTCGGCTTGGATCTGGTGTTAGAAGTGCAGACAGACAGAAATTGGGGAGGATGCAGAATCGATGCGTGAAAGGTCAAGGATTGAAAACGCTGGAAAGAAACTTCACACGTCATTTTGAGGACTTGCATGCAATTTTTCACTTTTAAATTGACTAGGAATACATCTATTAGAATTCCAATCTCCAAAGAACAGAGTACTAGTACTATCAACGGTTCGGGTTCGAACACGTTCAAAGGCGTTCTCTCAGGTTCAGGAATTCTCCGAACCCCGAACCAGACCATCGGTCCGGTTCAAGTAAATCCCCGAACCTGAACCCCAAATTGGGGTTCGGTTCAGTTAAGTTCGGGTTCGAACCACAGTTCAGAACCGAACTTTCCCATCACTAATGGCGTTCCTTATGGAGTTAGGTCGGCATCCTCCTGTTGTTACGTTACAGTAGTCGACATCGTGGGGAATACAGGCACAGACCTCGAAAGCAATCGGTCACTGTGAACCAAGCTTCGATTCCACCGCCACAAATGCACGCGGAGCCTTTCTCTGCTCACTGTTGTCCCGCCATCTGCACGCCACACCTACTGGCATGTTTCCGCTACCTTCGCCATGGGTATTATGTCAACGGTCTTGGATGCATGTGCACCGTGCTCATAAGCCACTTCAAGCCGAGAGTGAGGAGCATGTCTTGAATGCATTTCCTGAAGGGGGAAGGGTGACGCGGAAGGGGGTGCTTGGTTCTGTGAATGTAGATGCGTATATAAAAATGGTCGAGGGTGTTGAAGACGCAGTGGGCGGCGATAGTGTGAGGGATGCGGCAGAGCCGTTGTGAGCTGCGCGCAAAATCAAGGTGCCCCATCCGAGGGAGCTCTTTGACTAGAGTGCATGCATTCAATCCGGTAATTGCACCTCGCTCGGGCTTCCTTCCAGGTCAATCACCAAGGGATACGAGGAAGTGACTACTTACAGACAGTAATCGTTTTGAACACAATGTGGGCATTAAGGAAAATTAAGAGGCCACTAGCTTGCGACGCTCATCTCCGACTTCAGTACCAGAACAAAAAATGTATGAGATGACCTCGCTAGTGAAGGAATCCAAATGGACGGATAACTCACTCATCGGGGATGTAAACAAGTAATTTTGACAACTTCGGTGCTGGCGGAGAGCCGGAGGAGTCAATGAGTTAGCGCACCGGTATCTTATTTGAGAGATTGCGCATGAATTCGACGACGGCGCGTATCTTGGTGGGTGTTGAGAGCACGGTCTAGACCTACAGACCGAAAGTTCGCTTTAGTGTGCACTTTTTCCCCTCTTGAGTACGAAGAAAGTGATGTACGTCAGGTTTCGTAGCATGGCCACGTTCACCAGTTTCTTCTCCATGCACACCTGGTGAGCCTCCTTAACACAGGGTCGTGTCGCAGGATATGACGGGGTTGTTATTCTCCCTTTGTGAGCATCATGAAGACTTTTTTTCGCGCTGGCGTGCCCCGCAGCGTGGAGAACGGCGCGGTGAACGTGATCTTGTTCTTGGAGTGGGAGAGAAGGGTCGGTGAATGATGCATCTGCGCGGGTTATTCACGTGAAGAATGGTAAGAAGACAGGAACGACGTACGACCAGAAAACGAAACGCCGCCCTCCTCTTGGTTGTTGCAGATGATACGCAAGTCTGCCTTGCTAAACTTGATGATGCTTATATTTTTTAGCTTCTGCTCATTTTTATTAAACCCACGAAGACATTACATTGCGTTAGATTGGGTTTGCTCACGATAACTGAAAAGGCAGACACGATCTGGATTGTCGTATGAATATGGCAAGCAAGAGTGACCAGCCCCGTAGCCGAAATCACATTTCGAATTTTCAATCTCCGAAATCCAGATCCCATTAGCCGAATCAGTGGACCCAATTCCCAGTACTGTCACTCATTACGGCACCCCTCTCATGACCCGGTCCGGTCACATTCGTCACACGTCACGACTAAAGTGTTTGGTGGCATATGGACACATTCAAGTTGTGCTCATCGTCGTCGACAGCAAGCACGCTGCCTCTGCGCACCTTTTTTCATAGGTGCCAAAATTTGCAATATTTTTTAAATTAGCACAAATGACAAGTTTATAATTTATTCTTAATAATAATTACTACAAATCCAAGCTGGGAGACCGACGATGCAGGTGAAGTGAAGTCGAGGCTGAATGTGAGGAGGCGGGAGAGACGGTGTGGTGGGTGAGAGGGGAGAGAGCGGGAGAGAGCGGGAGGGTGGGAGAGACGGCGCAGTGGAGGAGAGGGGAGAGGGTGGGGGAGAGGGAGAGGGAGAGGGAGAAGCGAGGGTGGGAGAGAGGGAGAGGGCGGAGAGGGGGCGGGGCGAGAGGGTGGGAGAGGGAGAGGCAGGAGGGAGGGAGAGGGCAGAGCGAGAGAGGGCAGGAGACAGACAGGCGGGAGGAGGGAGAGGGCAGGGCAAGAGAGGGTGGGAGACAGACAGGCGGGAGGGAGGGCAGAAGGGAGGGAGAGAGACGGACAGGCGAGAGGGAGGGCGGGAGGAGGGTGACGGACACGGTGGGAGGAGTGAGGGCGAGAGGTCGAGAGAGGGTGAGTCGAGAGAGAGGGCGAGGGCAAGAGGGCGAGGGCGAGAGGGCGAGGGCAAGAGGGCGAGGGCGAGAGGGCGAGGGCAAAGAGGGCAAGAGAGGGCGAGGGCGGGAGGGTGAGAGAGGGAGGGCGAGGAAGGGTAGGTAATCACTGGGCCGGGGATAACGGAGGTGTCTTTCGGAGGGCGGGAGAGGGGGGGGGGTGGGGGAGGGCGGGAGGAGGGGGCGGGAGAGAAGGCGAGGGCTGGAGAGGGAGAGAGAAGGGAGAGAGGGAGAGATGTGAGGGAGGGAGAGGCGGGAGGGAGAGGGCAAGAGGGCGAAGGAGAGAGGGCAAGAGAGGAGAGGGAGAGGTGGTCAAGGTATGCTTCGTGGAAATTTGGATGCTTGACGATATGGCAGGACTATCAACTCCTCCGTGCTTCTTTTGAGTGATTCCAGCATTTGTCAGATTTTGCCCAATGGAACTGACTATCGCCACCCTGCATGTCAGAGGGCCTAGCGGAGAGCTCAACAGAGATAACATCATGTGGCAGGTTGAGCTTGACTACTGTCCCCGCCCGCTCACCCTCCCTCTCCACTGATCCAACCTCCCCGGTTGGATCTCCCGCCCTCTTTGTTGTAGTACAAAACCTGTATAAAAAGTGTTGTGTACCTACTCGAATCCTTATACAGTTGTGGTCCTCTGTTTTTGGTCTGCCCTCAAGTCCTACTCTCACTCGCTCAGCCGAAAGGTTGTCAATTTTTAATTTTTCTCGGAACCTCTCTTGCAGTCTCTTTTGACTTTGCCGACCAGCTCATCGGATTTCTCTTGCCGATGGCTGACGGACTACCTGCCTGCATACAACGTTACCACACTCCCCCGCCCTTCCTCTCCCTCTCTCCCGCACCCTCGTTCACCTCTCATTCGGCCTCGACTTCACCTGCATCGTCGGTCTCTTGTGTCATGGACGGCTTATTTTTCCTTTCTTTTATCTTATCTTATCTGATCTCAGACCGGACTTCACCTTATTACCCTATCACCCCATAGTACCGATTACTTGGCTTCCCCAACCCCAATGACTTGTTATCTCCCCAACCGTTCTATTTATATTGACCAATGGCTTTATGACCTCTATGCGCACAGACCAAGTCCCCTTAGGTATATATGCTTGTACTTGTGCCCTGTAGTTCCTTAGCTTTGACTTCGTCAATCTACTGTCTTGTTTACTCTGAGATTCCCTCTACTTGTGCACCACCATCTTGTTCTGTAACAGAACCTTCGAAGCTTTGGACCTTGGGCTATACCAAGTTCCCCCAGAGACTTAGGCACCTACACGTACTCCGTGGGGCCGACTCCAGTGCTGACTGCCTCAGGCAGAGACTGGTTACAGAAGACACAGACCACGTCTCGGCAGTGACGTGACATAAGTCAAAGCTACTCTCTTAGTCAAAGTGGCTAGCCTACGACTCGAACTCAAACCTGGAGAAGAGTGGACTAGAGTTCTACGCAGACAGACAGACGACCTACCCGCCCACGTCAAGGGCACAGCTACCTGGAACACCAACAACACAGACCAGCGCGGAGGATACTACCTCACCCACAACGAACAGACTGCTCCTGTTGAGTTTATCAACGATACTTGGTACGTCCTTGAGAAAGAACAAGGATTCTTTTGGACCAAGAAAGACAACGCCGTCGACACCGACAACAACATCGGTCTAGGTTACTGGAGTACGGAAGACTCACAGCACCCATTCCACATCCCCATAGACCCTCCGACACTCCCTCCTGCTCCCGTACACTTCGCATCTACATCCACTGAAGTTCCCGCACCACTTCCCATCACCATTACTTCCATCCCCACCATCCCCACTCCCATCATCGTCCCACCAGCCACCACTACTATGTCCGGAAAGACCTCTAGCAGTACCGGAGGAAAGTTAAACGGAAATGCGCCAGCCATATTCGATGGCTCGCGTGACAAGTCGAAAGGCTTTATCAGAGAATTCGACATCTACAAAGGCATGAACGAAGATGCCGACATTATGAAGAACCCTTACCAGCGCACATTCCTCGCCCTCTCGTTCATTCGCGGACCCAACGTCGATGACTGGGTTGACGCGCAACTCACGTCCATCCGTGCTAAGACAGCCGGAACCACCACCACCGCTGCCATCTCCAAGACAGCCGAGTCGCTGTGGAGTGACTTCGCCGACGAATTTAAGTTAGCTTTTACCAACGTTACCGAGAAACAAGATGCCTACCAGTCCCTCAAAGCCCTGCAGATGAAGGGCGTTGACCTGGACTCTTACACCGCTACTTTCAAGAACCTTGCCGCGAAGGCAGGTTATGATCTTACTGCTGCCGCTACCATCGACCTCTATTCGGGAGGCCTTTCACGAGGCCTTCTCTCAGCCATCCTGCGCCGCGACTCCCCACCCGACACTTTCAATGAGTGGGTTGAGGCTGCCCAGAAGGAACAACGCAAGTACGCGATGATTCGCGCCCGGGTTGGTCTTGACTCGGGAGCCAAGCGCGTCGGCGGGAAAACTAGAGAAGAGTGGCGTAAGCTGTTAACCAATACCGGAGGAAGAACCCACCATACCCCAGCCCGCGATCCAGACGCCATGGACGTTGATCGCATTCGAGTCAACCTCACCTGTAACGTTTCTACCAAACGTTGTTCCGACTTGGAACTCTTTGTTGACCCTGATCCAAGAACAGGCAAACAGCAGTTGAATAACGATTGCCGAACACGAAAGACGAACCAAACGACAAGGGCTTCGCCTTAAAGTGGAGGAATACAACAGGGATCTTCAAGAGATGAGAGGACAGACCACACAAGGATCAACAAGATGAGAGGAACAGGCACTAACAGCCAACACTTCAATTGTTCGAGGTAGATCTCAAGACAACGAAGATAAGGTCTCGTCTATCAAGACAGAGCACCTTATATACACTACTGGGCTGACTCCTAAACTGAGTCCCAAACGAATAACAGGTATCGTACCATAACGTATCGTCCAATCAGCCATCAGGGATAACGACCCAGGCATACAGTATCCAATCAATGAACAGGGATAAGCCCATACAGTACATGAGGCAGAAGGCCCCACCATGAGTCAGAGATAACACTATGTGACTCACTATCGTCCAATAATCGTCCGGCGCAACATCAGCGCATCATAAGTACAGCCATAAGGCAACATCAGAATGTTCCAATCAGAATGAATCAAAACAGGACAGAGCCTAACCAAGTTGGGAATCCCGCATCCAACTATACCCTCTCAGGAATTATATCTCGACCTGAGGAAACCTTTTCCCCCGTGACTTATCCTTTAGACCAAATCCTCGTGGTCTGGGGGTTTTTGCTGATCACATGATTAATCATGTGACTTAGTCTGACACATTCCTAAATGAATGACATTGCCAGTGTTGTTGTCCACAATGAATTGATCGTCAGTACTCAACATTCGCGCGATCTCATATGTCTCATCTGCATCTAATTGCAGCGCATCTTCATCTTCTTCTTCAGTGAACCGCACTTCAGGGGGGTCTTCAGCCTTCACAGGCAATGCGAATCGTACTTTCATCGGCTTGTTGACACCGCTGGCCATGACACGTGATCTGCACGTGACATCACCGATGAAGAGATGCAGCGTTACCGTATAGAGGGACGTTGTTTCCGCTGTTCCGCACAAGGACATCTGTCCCGCGACTGTCCCAAGAAGACCCCCCGTACGCAGGGAGGTACCACCACTTCGCGCGCCCAGGGCAATCGCCGCGGTAATGCGTCGGCTCGAGTCGCTGAAGTCGCCGATTCCTCTACCCCAGTCGTCGCAAGTTCCGCCACGACCTCGTCCATCACCCCGAACCCTGTCAAAATTGACAGAACCAATTTCCTCAGCACCATCAGATCCATGAAGACGGAGGATATAGAGCACATTATGGACGCACTCTTCGACGAGGATTTTTCTTAGGCACAAACCCGTCGGCCTGGGTGCGTGCGTGCAACGTAGACAAGATGTACATATCACGAAAGAACAGTCTGCAAATATCAGTCCAGTTCCAATCAGTCTACAAAACGGCCAAAGAGTTCGCGCTTGTCGATAGTGGCGCAACAGAAAACTTCATCGATCCTAGCATAGTCAAACGACTACGTCTTCGCACCATTCCCCTTGAACGTCCCCGAAAAGTCCGAAACATCGATGGCACTAAAAACGCAGCTGGAGATATCACACACAAGTGTATCCTGGTCGCACGACTCGGAGACCAAACCAAGAAAATCACATTCTATGTCGCTAGTTTGGGACAAGACGGTATCATCCTCGGATATCCCTGGCTCCAAACATTCAGTCCAAATATCGACTGGAAGAATGGAATACTCACACCTGAACCCCTCCACCTATCTACGCTGTCGGCAGCCTTCATCGCTCGACGAACACCGGCTCTAGAAACCCCTCCATCATTACCCCCCCTTAGTCCGAAACCGTCCCCCATCTCCCCCACAGAAACATCGACCTCTCCCTTATCGCCCTATCTCTTGGTTAGATCAGCTGCATTTAATCTTCGACGAACCCTTGCACACACCAGCGAACCATTCGAAGAGGGAGATACGATCGTTTTACGGCTTCCGAACCCGGCTAGTCACGCTCGTCGCGCATTTGTGAGTCAAAATGACTCCCCATACCAAGGGAGATCAGACGGTGGGAATGACCTGAAAAGCGAACATATTAATAAGGCCACCTCAGCTCAGCAATGGGCGGAAGCAGCAAACCAAGGAAAAGAGTTAATGGACGAGGAGAAGATCCCGGATGAATACCGTCGACATGCCACAGTCTTTTCCGAAGCCGAGTCTCAGCGATTCCCGCCATCACGTGACTGGGATCATTCGATCAACTTATCACCAGATGCCCCTGCCACACTTGATTGCTCTGTATATCCCTTGACTAAAAATGAAAGGGAGACACTTCGTAAATTTTTAGATGAACACCTAGCCAAGCAATACATCCGACCATCCAAATCCCCTTATGCCTCACCTTTCTTTTTATCAAGAAGAAAGATGGACGCCTCAGACCTGTACAAGACTATAGGGAGCTTAACCAGTACACCATCCGCAACACCTACCCCCTCCCCCTCATTAAAACACTCACCGAAAACCTCAGAGGCTCTCGCCTCTATACCAAGTTTGACATCCGCTGGGGTTACAACAATGTACGCATCAAAGAAGGAGATGAGTGGAAAGCTGCCTTCAAGACTGAAGAAGGCCTATTTGAACCCCGTGTTATGTTCTTTGGGCTCACTAACTCTCCCTCCACCTTCCAAGCCATGATGAACTCCATTTTCCGCGCCCAGCTTGACGACACCAGCCGCAGACATGTATTTGTTTACATGGATGACATCCTCATCGCCACTCCTGATGACCTTTCCCTCCATCGCACCATCGTTCACAAAGTACTCGACATCCTAGAGAAAGAAAGCTTATTCCTGAAACCAGAGAAGTGTTTCTTTGAGCAAAGGCGCATCGAATATCTAGGTCTCATCCTTGAAGGGGACACCATCAATATCGACCCCGCTAAAGTCGACGGGCTGAAATCTTGGCCGCGTATTCTGAAGAATGTCAAGCAAGTCCGGAGCACCTTGGGAGTCTTTGGTTATCAGCATCCCTTCATCCGCGGCTTCGCCGACATCGCACGTCCCCTCACTAACCTCCTAAAGAAAGATCAACCCTTCATCTGGACCAGTGACTGCACAGCCGCCATTGACAAACTCGTCTCCATACTCACATCATTCCCTGTACTCCAACAACCCGACCAAGAGAAACCCTTTGAAGTTGAAGTTGACGCCTCTGCTTTTGCAACAGGAGGTATCTTGTATCAACGCGATGCCAACAACAAACTAAGACCAGTGGCCTATCACTCCAAAACATTCAACCCGGCAGAGCGCAATTACGATATCCATGATCGCGAACTCCTAGCAGTCATACATGCACTCAAAGAGTGGCGTCACTTCTTAGCAGGCTCCCCCTTCCCCGTCATCATCTACACTGACCACGCCAACCTCCAATATTACAAGCAACCACACAAGATCAACCGCCGTGTCGCACGGTACATTTCTCTGATGGGAGACTACAATATCAAGTTGATCCACAAGCCTGGCGCAACTAATAGAGCTGACGCCCTGTCACGACGACCTGATTATGATAATGGAGCCGACGACAACCAAGACATCACAGTACTACCGCCACAACTGTTCGCACATACTGCTCAAATGACTTCACTCGAAGAGGAAGTACGCGCCACACAAGCAACGCAGGAAAGCACCATCCATTCCTGGGTCACCAAGTACAATCTTACCTTCCACACTAATTCCTGGTGGCAAGGAGAACGTCTTGTGGTCGTGGAAGACCACAGTCTTAGGAGGGGGGTAATTTCCTCACATCATGATACCCCCACTGCCGGTCATCCAGGTATCGCCAACACTTTTGCGCTTGTCTCACGTGATTACTTCTGGCCTGGTATGCGCAGTACGATTATTTCTTACGTTAAAGGATGTGCCCCCTGTCAGGCAAACAAAGTCGTATCTCATCGCCCACGTCCACCACCATTTCCCATTACCATAGAACCATCCGCACTTCCCTTTGAGACCGTTACCATGGACTTCATTACGAAACTTCCCCCTTCACACAACTTTGATTCCATACTTACGATTACAGACCACGATTGCACAAAAGCTACGATATTTATCCCCTGTAAAGAATCCATTGACGGACCAGGAGTTGCTGCCCTCTACCACCGCTACATCTTCCCTCACTATGGAATACCCCGACGTGTTATCACTGACAGAGATCCTCGTTTTGCCTCAGCCTTTACTTGCCAACTCTGTCGCTGCTTGGGGATTTCCCAGAACATTTCCACCGCCTACCACCCTCAGACTGATGGACAGTCTGAACGCTCTAACCAGTGGCTTGAACAGTACTTGCGTTTCTTCTGTAATGGACGACAATCAGACTGGGTCGACTGGCTACCTTCCGCACAGTTTGCTCACAACTCATGGCCCAATGCGACTACCCACCAGACCCCATTTGATCTACTTATGGGACATACCCCACGCACCTCAGCCAGAAACATGACCCCATCATCAGCACCCTCAGTCGAAGAACGCCTGTCCAAAGTACAAGAGATACGAACACTAGCCCAACAAGGCATTCAGAAAGCTCAACGCATTGCAGTCGCCACCCCATCCTCGTTCACCCCTTACAAGGAAGGAGACTTAGTCTGGCTAGAAGCAAAGAACCTCCACACCTCTCATCCTACTGCAAAGCTTGCACCACGTCGATACGGACCATTTCCCATCACTAAAGTCATCTCTCACGTGGTCTACCAGCTTGCCATTCCTCCCACTTGGAAGATTCACAATGTCTTCCACGCATCACTCCTTCTACCATACACCGAAACCCCGGAACATGGTCCCAACTTCACACGACCACCACCTGACCTTGTAGACGGTGTAGAAGAATATGAAGTGGAGAAAATACTGGACTCACGTCGACACAGACGACAACTGCAGTACTTGGTAAAGTGGAAGGGATACCCAGACGCTGACAATACCTGGGAACCAGCACTAAATGTTCACGCGTCTGAGCTGATACAGGCTTTCCATGAGGCACATCCAGAGGCGGTGAAGATGGCAGTCACTGAAGACATAGGCGATGTGGAACTCGCCCCTTAGAACGGGGGTCATGTCATGGACGGCTTATTTTTCCTTTCTTTTATCTTATCTTATCTGATCTCAGACCGGACTTCACCTTATTACCCTATCACCCCATAGTACCGATTACTTGGCTTCCCCAACCCCAATGACTTGTTATCTCCCCAACCGTTCTATTTATATTGACCAATGGCTTTATGACCTCTATGCGCACAGACCAAGTCCCCTTAGGTATATATGCTTGTACTTGTGCCCTGTAGTTCCTTAGCTTTGACTTCGTCAATCTACTGTCTTGTTTACTCTGAGATTCCCTCTACTTGTGCACCACCATCTTGTTCTGTAACAGAACCTTCGAAGCTTTGGACCTTGGGCTATACCAAGTTCCCCCAGAGACTTAGGCACCTACACGTACTCCGTGGGGCCGACTCCAGTGCTGACTGCCTCAGGCAGAGACTGGTTACAGAAGACACAGACCACATCTCGGCAGTGACGTGACATCTTGGCTTGGCCCGGCCCGCCCCTCTCCTCTCCCTCCTCCCGCCCTCTCCCTCCCACCTCTCCCTCCCTCCTGCCTCTCCCTATCTCGCCCTGCCTCTTGCCTCTTCCTGCCTCTCCCTCTCCTCTCTCGCCCTCTCGCCCTCTCCCTCCCGCCTCTCCCTCCCTCGCATCTCTCCCTCTCTCCCTTCTCTCGCCCTCTCTCGTCCTCGCCTTCTCTCCTGCCCTCGCCTTCTCTCCCACCCTCGCCTTCTCTCCCGCCCTTGCCTTCTCTCCCGCCCTCGCCCTCCCTCTCTCACCCTCTCGCCCTCGCCCTCTCTCGCCCTCTTCGCCCTCACCCTCTCACCCTCGCCCTCTTGCCCTCGCCCTCTTGCCCTCGCCCTCTTGCCCTCGCCCTCTTGCCCTCGCCCTCTCGCCCTCACCCTCTCTGTCATGTGGTGACATCATACCGAACCCTGCGCGCACCAAACGTCGCCAGTGCACCCATGAACATTGGAAGAACTGTCAAGATTACCCTGAAGCACATACATGGGTATTAGGTCAGCCAGAATATAATGAAGAAGAAGAAGAAGTGCGCACTCTCGTATGGGCCCAGGCAGATGGATATCCTGAGGCAGAAGAAGAAGACTATGAAGTAGAGGAGGATGAAGCCCTCCATATACGCCAGTTAGTGAGTGGAATGATAGTACACTCGTCGTCTTCAGACACTGGCACAAGCACTACAGGAAGGATGAAGGCCACGTGATCTATCACGTGAAAGTCCTAGATCATGCCTCGTATCTGGTCTAATCTATAAGTCATGGGACTTCAAGGATGGAAGGTTTTGTATATTGTAACGTTTCCTCGGATGTGAGATTCCCGAGAGGCCGAAGAAGATGTCACGTATAGAGGAGGAGGTCTAGTCCCAGGTCACAGTATGTATCTGACCTAAGCCATAACTCAGGGGACTTCGGTGTTGTATCAAGAATGGAAGATTATGGAAGGTTCTGGAAGGGCCATGGTAGGCATGAGGTCAGAGGCGATTCCTGATAGCCGAAGGTCTAGACATTCCCTTTTATGGTTCAAGTTCTGATGAAACAGGTTCTGATGTGCTGGTATTGCGCCCTGACATTTGTTATCTTTGTTCTCTATTGTTCTATTGTTCTATGTCGTCATTTGTGAGTCATGTGTTGTTCTTATCTCTGAGTCATGGTTGTGTTATCTCTGACTCATGTGAGGCCTTATGCCTCATGTACTGTATGTTTCATGATAAGCCCCTGTGGCTTGATGGGCAATTCCTATTGGCAGATAAGGTCATAGGTCGTGTTACTAAAAGTTCGAGCTCAGCTTTAAAGCTAGCTTGGAAGTACTATATATACTAGGCAGGTTTCGCCAGTAGTTGTTAGCTTAGTTGTTTTGGACTTCCACCTGTATTCCTCTCAGGTCATATTCAAAGCAGTCTTATAGCAGAGTCATTGGTCTGTGTGACTAGTATCTTATCTTGTTGCCAACTTGTGTGTCAAAGTTATCACCTTGTTAGGCCATTCCAAGGGGACCTTTTCTGGTTTATCGCCCTTCACGAGTTCTTGTTGAGTTGTAAGCCTTGCGCTTAGCTCATCGTTTGATTCAAGGAAGCCTTCGGATCCAAGTCAGATCAGTGTTCAGTGGAAATGCTACACTCTCTCTCGACTCACCCTCTCTTGACCTCTCGCCCTCACTCCTCCCGCCGCCTGTCCGTCACCCTCCTCCCGCCCTCCCTCTCGCCTGTCCGTCTCTCTCCCTCCCTTCTGCCCTCCCTCCCGCCTGTCTGTCTCCTGCCCTCTCTCACCCCGCCCTCTCCCTCCCTCCTGCCTCTCCCTCTCCCGCCCTCTCGCCCCGCCCCCTCTCCGCCCTCTCCCTCTCTCCCACCCTCGCTTCTCCCTCTCCCTCTCCCTCTCCCCCTCCCTCTCCCCTCTCCTCCACCGTGCCGTCTCTCCCACCCTCCCGCTCTCTCCCGCTCTCTCCCCTCTCACCCACCACACCGTCTCTCCCGCCTCCTCACATTCGGCCTCGACTTCACTTCACCTGCATCGTCGGTCTCCCAGCTTGGATTTGTAGTAATTATTATTAAGAATAAATTATAAACTTTTCATTTGTGCTAATTTAAAAAAATATTGCAAATTTTGGCACCTATGAAAAAAGGTGCGCAGAGGCAGCGTGCTTGCTGTCGACGACGATGAGCACAACTTGAATGTGTCCATATGCCACCAAACACTTTAGTCGTGACGTGTGACGAATGTGACCGGACCGGGTCACGAGAGGGGTGCCGTAATGAGTGACAGTACCGGGAATTGGGTCCACTGATTCGGCTAATGGGATCTGGATTTCGGAGATTGAAAATTCGAAATGTGATTTCGGCTACGGGGCTGGTCACTCTTGCTTGCCATATATGAAAGAGTGACGAGCGCTAATCTGAGCACGTGAAATGTGGCTTGTTCGCTTCCGCCGTCACCACCACTGTCCTCCTTGGAGCTTGGGGGCTTGGGGCTCACCATCACCAAAATCTGCTACAGTGTGACCGCACTGGAAACCCAAAATGGCCACCAAGTCGAATCCACAAATCAGTTCCAAGAGCTGCTCTCCCCAGTCCTCCAACGTATCTCTCTCCTATACTTTTGGGCGCCGTGGGCAGCGCCATGTACGCAGGTGACCGAGGTCGTCAGAGCGCTGGCGGGGAAGTACCCGACTTTGCTCTTGCTCCAGATAGAAGCCGAGGTAGATGAGGAGATCACCGAGTCGTTCGAAATAGAGAGCGTTCCTTCCTTTATCGTGCTCCGGGTACGTCGATCCCTGCCGTGTTCGGCTTCTTAACGCCATTATGCTCATTCTCCCCGAACCCACTGGCAGGGCCACACACTTCTCGCGCGCATAACAGGCGCACATGCGGTCGCCATCACCGAAGTCATCGTGAAATATGTGAGCCCAGCTGGCAACAGTGCTGCTGCTGCTGCTCTGCCGCTTTCCCGGACTGACCAGGACCCGGCCCCTGCCTCTGCCATCTCGGACTCAGATGAGATTGATCAGTGCCTACATCGGCTCATGAACCAGTCCACCGTCGTTTTTTTCATGAAGGGTTCGCCTGACGCCCCACGCTGTGGCTTTTCGCGGAAAGTCTGCGGGTTGCTGAGCGACACGGGCGTTGAGTTTTCGTACTTTGACATTCTCACGGATGAGTCTGTTCGGCAGGGTGAGGCCCCGTCGTCACTGTCTTCTTCTGTGTTGAAGTGCTAATTTTTGTCTCGTGTTGACAGGGCTTAAGAAGATGAACGACTGGCCTACGTACCCGCAGCTCATCATCAAGGGAGAATTTGTCGGAGGCCTAGATATCGTCAGAGAGATGGCGGACAGCGGCGAGCTTCGGGAGTTAGTGGCCTAATCTGCCAAAATATGTTATTCCAACTTGTGGATTGTACTGTACGTTGTATTACGCTAACAACTCTACTAACAATAATACTATCGTACATCATTTACTCACCATTTGCTTTATGTCCTTGATGAGAGGTGCTTCTCAATCTCACGGGTGACCCGGCGTGGCCACGTTTCAAGGTTCAAGGGGCCAATTACATGCCGATGTGGGGCAACGGTTCACTCAGTGGTAGCATGGAAGTCAACGGAACGCCTTGGGTTCGTTCGACGTCTCGCTTGCTCATACCGAGTGTCATCGGAGCTGAGCGCTGAGCGCCGAGGTCTCAGCGAGACCCGACTGCAGGATGCGAGCCTTGCTCCCCACTGCAAGTATCGTTCTTCCAATTGTCTTTTGTTTCTCAAAAAAAACATTGAAATTACCGGAGCGCAGGCCCGACATTTCTTCCCAGGTGTTCTTCACTCTGCCTCTGAGCCGAGCCAAACGTTCATTTTCAGCAGAAGCAAGAAGCTAAGTTCGCTTCTGTATCTCCAGAAGGGACTCTGACGATCACCGACTCGGAACAGACGGGTTGGTTGCCCTGGCCTGTTCGAGTGGTGTAATAGTGTTTCAGAAGTATTTCTGTGGATCACTACAGCACCTTCGTTCTTCGTGCTGGGAAGAAAGTTGAACTAAGCGCCCATCGTCGAAGCATGTTTAGTTCTTTCGCAAGTTACAGTAAGGAGCAAATATACTGGATTCTCTACCTTCCTTGACTGCGCTTCTCGATCAGGGATGAAGAGTTCGTCCGAGGTGAGTTCGTGACTCCCGGCCTGGAAGGAATCAATGCGAGGCTCGGGACCACCTCCTTAGGAATGGGTGATGTTGTAGTGCCAGCCTGAGTGTGGGCAAACCGTAAACGTATTCTCCCAACTCACCGCCTGGGCGCGTTTCAAATCGACTCCAAAGAACCTGAGCAGATGTCGTTCGAAAGAGTATTAGTACAAGTCTTAGATGATTTGGGAGTATGCTTCGTTGTCCTTGACTGCTCGCGATATGCCGTGATGGCTCGAAAGAATGCCTCTCACGACGCAGTCTTCCCTGCGACCCCAAAACACGAGCTCGTGAAGCTTTCTTCCGTTTGTGTCACCTAGACAGAACAGCACATGTACAGAGACCTCCTAAAATGATGCGAATCAACGCCGCAAACCCCACGGCAGCGGAAGAAGTCCAAGTCAGCCTTGTTGGGAAATACAGTATGCCGAAACCGTTCCGAGTCTCTGACCTCTTGCGGGCTTTTCTGTTTAATGGAATACTGTGGTGCTGTGTCCCACATCATGAACCGGCACTTGGCGTTCTCCGGCCTGGAGGGAGGCAGAATTTCGGCAAATAGAATTGTTTTGCGCTCGGCCTTCGGCATGCATCGTCATCGGACGGAGGTCTCCGAGCGATCGGATGTCGCGTTTGAATTTTTGAATTGAGCGCACGGTGCGGGCTCTCGGGCAGCTCGGGGCCAGAGGGTCCATAATAGCCGAGCTCGTAAGCTCCGTCGCCGTGCCTGCATCCCCAGCAGCAGCGCTCCGACTGCCGCCGCCAGAGCCGGACATGCGCATCGTGGGTATTTTGAATTTCCACGTGGACAAGCCGTTGGGCAGGGAGTCGTTGTTCCTGCTGCTTTTAATGTGGCGTTAGGAGGCGGTCGCGACGTTGGGGAGGTTCGCGACTGTTAGCGACATGCAGTCTTCGACGAGGGCGGATATGATCACTGGGATGCCGCCGCGGCTGATGATGTACGCTGCGTGCACGAGGGACACTATCGTCGTCACGACTGGAGAAATATTGGGCTGGTTTGGTTTGGTTTGTTTGGGCGGGAGAAGAAGTACTCACTCGAGGTGGAGAAGATGAAGAAGAGGCGCCGTTGTAGGCCCTTCTCCTGGAATCTGCGGATGAGACGGATGGGGAGTAAGATAAGGGACAAGTCGGCGAGGATGTCGGCTGAAGAGCGTCAGTAATCAAAGCGCTGTCCCAAGAAATGCCAGAAGAAGTGTACGCACTGACGAGCTGGACGATAGCGACCTGTTTTGGGAGTGGGCACTGTGGACTGGCCTTATTCTTCCATCCGTGTATGTGCTCGCACTTGTAGAATAGCTGGAAGAGTAAACCAAGGACGGCAGCGACGAAGGCAGCAGCGAGCCACCTCAAACGGCGTCCCATTACGGGGTCGGGGTCGATGCGGATGATGGAGAAGAGGATGGATAACCGGGCGGACCATATGACGGTATAGAACGTGACGGCCATGAGGCAGTATGCTGCGATGCGGTCGAGGCGGGAGAGGTCCGACGGATGCTCGACGTGCATGAACACGGCGTCGATTTGGACGATCAAGCTGTCAACAAAGCGATCAGCAGGCGCGCGCTGTGGATGGACGCCCGAATGTGGGGAACGTAACATACTTGAGGAGGGTGAAGAAAGCCCAGGCATCATCCCACCAGTAGCGGCCTCTCCGCAGCCAAAGGCGTAAGAGGGTCATGCATATCGCCACAAAGCCACATACGCATGCGGTGACTTTTGATTGATGGATAAGCGAGTGAGCGAGGGGAAGGACGGAAGGGGAGTACCTTTGATCTCGACGAGAGGGTCATGTCATCATGAATGTTGATGGCCATGATGGAGGGGGGGAGATGAGGGACAAGACGCTGGGGCGTGGAACTAGGGCGCGTTTTTGTAGGAGGTGGAGGGACGAAGGGTGGATATTAGGAAGGGAAGACTGGGGCGTCGACCATGAAGGAAACTGATGGTAAAACTGTCCCTTTTGACGGTGTTCTCTCCCACCGTTGTTTCCTTCTCTCTCATTCATTTTCCTCTTGACGACCCTTCCGCCAATTCCACGAGCTTAGACCTCACATCTCACATCCCAAAAAACGCACATGACAAGGCGAACGAGGTCACTATGCGATACCCGGGACATTGGCCTGGTGCGAATTTCCCGTAACGGGTTCGATCTGCTCCAGTCCTCGTGATGTGACAAAATGTATGGATTGTGACACTACAGGGCCGCACCCTTGCACCTGCTTATCTCGCTTGAATACGTCATACCATGCCCAACGCTTCCATCTCAGTGACACACAGCGAAGCTCACCGAATTCCAATGCCATCTCCAGGTCCGATGCCAAGAAGATCCTCGGTACACCCTGCCAGGCTGGGTACATCATGCCAGCTCTTCAAGAACTTCAAGACGAGAGAGACCATACCCCCCACAGTTTGTTACGCGATTCCCGCGGCGCTGCACCGGAAAATTAAAATGTGGCACAGACGAAGCCCTTCGTCTCCCCGCGCATTCCGGGGCTTATGCCGTCTAAGCGCTCTGACTGGGAGGTCTGGGACAGCTTAGCAGGCGAAGGTGGCATCGAGGGTAAGCCCTTGACGGTGCTATTGGGCCGCAGTCATATCGTAACGGCGTACAACCCACATGGCACGCTTATATACATGCCTATTTCCTCGGACGATAATGTGTTTGCGGTTTCGTCAAATCTTGGTACAACTATCGGAACGCGCCTCACCTGGCTGCGGCTGTCTGGAGAGAATCACTGGTTTGTCCTTTGGCTCAATTACGTCCTCGACCAGCGGAGCATCCCGAAGATGGCTATCATTTGGTTCTGTACGCTACACATTAGCCTCATATTCGTGCACCTCGGCGTCCATGGCATGGGCGTCCTCCGTGAGCGGACTTGACGGCGTCGGTCCGTGGGACTGCCGCTCTAGAAGTGTCCAATGCCAACCCATCTTCCCAGGAAGCGTGGCATCATTCTAGCAGTATGCAAGTACTAGTACAGGTGGCTCACAGCACCACGATTTTGCAGATTCCTTGGTCACCAGCATTGGCAGAACTGATGCTGGAGGGCGAAGTGGACCTTTCGGGCGGTGGGCTTGAATTATCTCTTACATCAGGCAGCAGGCCTGGTACACCTTCCTCCGCGGCCTCTGCGACCAGTACCTGCTTTCGTGAACTTGAAGGTTGGCTATCTTGCACAGCCAATGCACAGCTATATTCTTAACCATAACCCAGACTGTCCGGACTGTGACCGCTTCCATCCACACGGCCGCTTGCCAGTGTGGTCACACAGTCATAATAATACCACGCCGGTTGCTGCACACTACCTGTGAACTGTCTATCTTAGTTGTTATATGCGCGAAAAAATGTATTTTAGAGTAGATCAAGTGAGCTTGCAAGTGACAGCGATCTCAGTACTTGCACTGCGAATTGGCAACATCCACCATTACCTTTCCGGACTACTTTCTGATACGAGCCTAGCCTGATCTCGGAATAAAGTATATGAGGATAGCGCCATCTCCACCACAGCACTCTTTGGAATCCCCAGTGCAGGGAGTAAGGCAGTTAGTTACAGCTATTTGCTCACTGCCACTGCCAGGAGTGATAGCCTTGGGTCCTACAGTGGAACACCCTTCAAGAGCGAAGTTTAGTCAGAGAAGGGAAGCCCATCGAAATACATAGAACACGTACAGCATGTCTGTTCATTCAAACCTGCTATATCGTACTTCAACGATTTGCATTCCCCAATGCAATTTTCGACAGAGGCATTCTTTAGGCCACCTGGGACGGTTACTTCCGTATTTAGAGCCCTTAGTGAGCGATTGGGATTCGAGTCGCTGTTCGTGAACACACACATCCATCATATCTCCGCCTCCGAACGAAAATAAAAGCGTATTTTCTTACCTAAAGCAACCCGCCAACTTCCAATCAGGGTACATAGGCACATCTAGCTTAACGCTAGGCTTAGAGCTAGCTTGAGCGGATGTCAACTGTGAACAGAGGTTCCCATGAATAGGAGATTACTTGAGGCTGTTGATATATACGCACGGATACAATAGCCAGCAAAACAGTGACAACCATTAGGGAACACGAAAGTGGAAAGTGTGTCGAATGCATCGCGGTTATGGGGAGTTTTGATACTCGAAGCTATGCACGATGCGACGGGTTTTTTAAGCTGCACGGATTACAGCAGAAGCCACCCCGGGCCCGAGGCGCCGATTGGACCACGGGCAGAGCGTGTGGTACAACTCGGACTTGGATAAAACTTGGAGGATTTCAAATTATGGTTTGTGGGCCTGTTTTAGGAAGATCACCAGTTACACCAGAGATCCAGTTCTGTGATATGATTGAACCGAGTCACGGGAGTTCATATTCTCATGATCACGTCAAGCCTCCAACGTGAACTTGAAGTCGAGAATTGCCTCGCAGATAGAAGTGGTGACTCGGAAGACTGTCCGAGAGCAGCCAAAGGCTACACGGTCTTACTGATGTTCACGTTGTCCTTGACTTACACTCAGTGATCTGTAGGAGTCTATAGCCTGAGTCTCCATAAATAGCCAAGAACTTAAACCATTCGGGCTCAAATTGACAGCTTTCAAAACTTCCACGAGGCAGGGTCGCGGCTTTGCGATTCTACAGTACAGAAACAAAGGCTCTGCAATGGAATAATGGCATTACAAGATAGGTATTAATCAGGTAGAGGTACGTTTCGAAAGCGCACATTATGTCCACGGAGCGGCGTTCACCGTCTGCAACCAATCATTGTCAAATGTCAACAGGTGATTACCTCGTGCAAGACCTCGTGTCCCGGCGCCCTGTCACGCGTCACGGTGTACACGTTGTCGCCACGTATCTGTATGAAACAGAATGAGCTTGGCTTACGGTTGTGAACGCTCGGCTAACGATACTGACCGGCTCTGATCGGCTCTGACTACCTGTCCGTTTTACAGATGCGACTGCGTCGCATCTCTGTCACCGATCATCGCTCTCGTCATTATGATTACTAATCTTCGTCAAGATCTTCGTCTGTTATTCTCTCCCCGGGCCCGTTGCCACATTGCGGCCGTGGAGGAGTCGTCACTGGCGTTATCACTGTCACTGGCCCCCACTGGGCATCTGCTTCCATGCATGAGCGCCCAACTAACGGCCAATTTACACACTGTGACCGGAGGTTGCCATTGTTGCTTAATGAGTGCCTACTTTCGGGAAGGTCGGTCAGTTTCTTCAACCACTGGCTGTAACTTACAACGGATGATCTCGCCAACCTCCCCGACATCTCGTCTCCGTTGAACTTAGGTGCACTGATAAGATCTCTTCTATCGCTCTATAGGATACTATTATGCATCACACCTGGCAGGCTGTTTCCTCTTGACTTTGCACCTTTCCAGGCTAACCCCTACGGCCATATTCTTACTCACCATCCAGGCTGTCCGAACCACGACTACTTCCATGGACACAGCTGCCAGCTGTACAGCCATAATAACACTACTAATGTAGTATCCGCGTTAGTATATGCGTTAAATGAAATTTACTATAGAACAGATCGAGTTGCAGGGATCTCAGTACTCGCACTGCAAATTGGCAACATCCACAAAATCTCCGCAATACCCTTCTGGTCAACAAGCCCCCCCAATCACTAATTGTCTTAGTATGTGAGTGGTACAAGCATATTACTCATCGTAGTACAGGAGGAGAGCGCCATTTGTACCACAGTACTCAGTGTGATCCCCAGTGCAGGGAGTAAAGCAGTCACTTATCGGTAATGTGGTGCCAGCACTGAATTCAATGTCACACCCTTGAAGAGCGAAGTTTAGTTAGAGAAGGGAAGCTCATCGAGATGAGTGGAGCGCATACAGCATGTCTCTCCCTCCATACCTGCGATAGTGAAGTGCAAAGATATGCATTCCCCAATGCAATTTTCGACAGATGCATTGGCTAGACCGCCTGGGACGGTTACTTCCGTACTTAGAGTCCTTACTGAGCGATTAGGATTTGTGTCGCTGTTTGCAAACACACACATCCGTCAGAATTGCAGCCTCCGAACGAAAAATGAAAATGTATGTGCTTGCCTATAGCAACCCCTATTCTTCCAGGTAGGGTACATGTGCACATATTGTTTAAGGGTAGCTTGAGCGGATGTCAACTGCGAACAAGTTGATACAAATAAATGCGGATTGAGTTTGGGCTATTGATATATGCGCACGGATACAATGGCCAGCAGAATTGTGACGACCACTCGAAAACGCGAAAGTGGAAAGTGTGTCGTATGCATCGTGGTTATGAGGGGAGTTTTGGTGCTCGAAGTTGTGCTCGAAGCTTTGCGAGATGTGATGGGTTTTTAAGCTGCACTGATCACGGCGAAAGCCAAATAAATTGAAGTCATCTGTTCACACCCGGAGATAGGACCAGAGCGACTTAGATACAACTTGCGTCAAGCTTGATTTCAAGTCATCATGTTGGCGTAAAATTCTGGTTGGCCTATTTTGGGGAACTGACAACCAAAAGTTCGTGCGTATCCTTTTGCAACCGAGATCCAGTACTCTTAAGTTTGGTCCAATATTTTGATATTTCTCATGACCACGCCACGCCTCCAAGTTTCAAGTTTCAAGTTTCAACCCACACCAGGCATTGTTGAGAAAGTTCTACCATCGTATAATCGTCTGTCAGACTGTCAGGTATGCTGTCAATTGAAGACAGCAGTTGTGAAGGCAGAGCAGCCTCTGGCAGGCTGCACAACCTTACCGACCTTCCAGTTATCTTTGAACTTGCACTTAATGATCCAGGCGTCTACATGTAGCCAAGAATTAAAGTCAGGTTGCATGAAAGCTGCCGCAGCGTCTTCGAGTTGTCAACTTCTAGCTTCCCAAGAAAATTGTGCAAGGTGTGGACATGGCGGCTGGCGGTGAAGTTGGTGGTTCTACAGACGTTACCTAGAATAAAAGCATCACAGTGGAATATACTATAGTATTAACTAACAAGATAGCTATTAATGTACTCAGTTACCAGATGTCACGCGTCATGGTGTTGCCGTTGTGCACTTCAGTCAGTCGATGGAGTTCGAATCCGGCGACTTGGCACGTTGTTCGCACCAGTTCGATTAGATAGACCAACGCCAAATCTCAATGATCTCCACTACATCCACCGCACTCCACGAGATGCGCGGCGAGCGTGTGCGTTTCCTTGTACCGCTAGGTGAGCCTCGGCCTCTGGATTCTCCGAGCCGATTCCCGTAATTCCTGCGCTGGAAGGCCTTGGCTGGTATTGTTAACAAACACCCCGACAGTCCCGACTCTCCTATCGACTAACTTCAACTTTTTCCTCATAGCTAGCGCTCTCGAAAACTACAGTCATCTGTCTAACCACAACACCTTACTTAGAACTACGAATCAGAATGACGTACAAGTAATAGTTTGTAATACCTCACCCAAGACCTCATCTGCGTTGGCAACATAATACAAGTTGAAAAGTTGATTACAGCAAACGGACCACTATGATTAGTGTTCAGGCCCAAAATTCACCGATGTGGTTTTTCCTGATGAAAGGCCATTCCTCGAAACCTATACTGTTGCACGTGTCCCTAGTTTGTTGGACCTCTAAACTCTGCCAGTCTTATACTCTGACAACAATTGCGCAATCTTCGGGTATCAATATGATAGTGCATCTTGAGACAGTGTCCTGCCGTACACATTTCGTATTTGTACATTTGCTCCCCGTTCTAGGAGCAACTGCACTATCTCGAAATGACCTTCGACAGATGCGATGTGCAGCGCAGTTGCACCCTCCCGCTGGGTTGCATTTATATCAGCACCGTTGTCGAGCAATAGCTGCACAATACCGATGTTCCAATAATTTGCTGCCGTGTGTAACGGAGTCCATCCCAGGGTATCTCAAGAGTTCACATCTGCGCCGTATTTGATCAGAGTCCTCATGATTTCTAGTTCCCCGTACTTCGATGCCACGTCCAATGGAGTCTGGAGTAGCCTGTCCATTTCGTTGACATCTGCACCTCGATCAAGTAGTCTCTGGACCATGTCGATACCTCCGTTGACCAATGCCTTATGCAACAATTTTATATCGCCAACCCTAGGTGAATCGCCACGTTGCGGCTCAAATATTTGACCTGTTTTCAACCGTACTTCCCATGGGGTCAGGTTTGTGGCGTCAATGGAACATATATTCCCCGACCGCCTTAATAGGAAGCCCATAACTTCGCACTTCATATTTTCCTCAGCAAGGCCAAAGGATGATTTTTGGTCCCTATTCTGCAAGTTGACGTCCGCGCCTGAGTCAAGGAGCAGCTCCACGAGACAGAGATGTCCATTCCATGCTGCTGAATGCAATGGAGTCCATCCCTTGTTGTCCTTTGAATTGACATTTGAGCCGGACTCGATTAACAAGCACGCAACCTCGAGTTCTCCATTTCCAGATGCCAGGTCTAATGGAGTCTTCTGATCCTCATTCTGCGCGTCTACTTCGGCGCCGTGTTCGATTAGCAACTCTGCAACTTTGAGATGTCCATTAACTGATGCAAGATGAAGTGGTCCCCAGAGATCCACTTTTTCGACATTGACATCTGCTCCATGATGAAGTAAGAGCTGCACGATGTTGGCATTGCCATATCGCAATGCTAAATGCATTGATGTCCAGCCTCCATCACTAACAGAATTCACATTGGCTTGATGCTCCATGATCAGAAAGCGTGATACCTCCACATGACCGCCGATGCACGCTAGGATAAATGGAGTCTTGTGACTGCCATTCCGTATGTGGGCATTGATACCATGGACGAGAAAGAGCCGCATGGTGTCGATATTCCCATTTCGTGCTGCTTTGTGAAGAGAAGTCCAGCCTTGGTGGTCGCAGTAGTTTAGATCTGCTCCACGCTCGATTAGTATGCGAGCAACCTCAAGATTACCGTGGCTCGACGCAAGGTCTAAGGGAGTCTCCTTGTCTGCGTTTCGCACATTGATGTCTACACCTCTTTCAAGCAATATCTCCATGAGGTAGAGATTACCATGTCGTCATGCATCGTGCAACGGCGTGTTACCGTCCCTATCTCTAGACGTCGTATTTGTGCCTTGCTTGATTAAGAAGCGGGCTATTTCAAGGTCCCCAACAGATGCTCTGTGTAGCGGCGTTTCTTGGTCCACATTCGCCTTGTCAAGTGCTGCACCGTGTAGGACTAGCAATTTAACAATCTCGAGGTATCCTGCATTTGACGCCAGGTGCAAGGGAGTCCAAAGGCCTTCTCCCTGCGCATTTACATCAGCGCCGTACTCAAGTAATTCATTTACCACATCGAGTTGTCCGTGTTGTGATGCCAAGTGCAATGGTGTGCGCCCATCTCTCTCTTGGGACGCCACATCTGCCTTATGATTTAGCAGTAGTCGACAAACATCCAGTCCGCCAACTTGCGCCGCAAAATGCAACGGCGTCTTGTACCGGCCGTCTGCCTAGATGTTAATATCTGCTTGATTCTCTGGCAACAATTCAACCGTGGAATAATGACCAATTGCTGACGCTCTGTGAAGCGCACTGTGACCTGCATGATCCAAGGCGTCAATGTTGGCGCCATTCTGAAGCAATGCCAGAGCAATCTCAACCTCTTCTTTGACGAACGCGGCATGCAAAGGGGTTCCGTGGCTGCCACCTCTATCGTCAACATCCATTGGGCGGATGAGTGTCAGGCAGTCTACGAGTCTGTGGAAGCCACACAGTGCCGCATAGTATAACTCCTTGGCCTGCGGTTGCGTCGGGTGTACTGTCACCATGGATGCTTTCCACGGGCCGTCAATATCGTATATCCATACCCACGTTGCAAAGTAAGGTCTGTCTGGGTCAAATAGATGTTCCATCAGGTCATGGATACTTGACGATACGTCTTCGAATTTCGCATGGTCAACCCAGTACCGACTCCCAAGCCACATATATGGAAAATGGTCGTTTTTCTACTACGCTTTTGTCCACTTCGTCACCAAGATTGAGGAGAATGCTCAGGCAAGAACGGGCAAGCATGGCGTGGGAAGAACGAGGGAAGATGTGATAGAGAGAAAGATGCCCTCCCGTGTTGGCAAGGCGAGATGACATCAAGAATTCTTTCACGGAAAAGTGCGAAAACTGGACGACCGGAGAACCATCAACATTGACGATGGTGATCAAACTAGAACAAGTAGACAACACAGCTTGACGTGCGTCCTCGGGGCGCCAGTCAGAATCATAGGTCGAAACGTCGCTGCCGTCAAGTCGAACGGCCAGGACTTCTGCAAGCTCTTCAACATGGAGTGGGCGAATGGAGACAGGCAGACACTGAAAAAGGCGGTAGGCATATTTTCGTTTTGCGCTCCCGATACATAGCAAAATGCGCTTGTATGTTTCATCCAAGGTTTCTGGCAATTCCTCGAGGGCACGCCGAATGTCAGGCGGGAGACAGTCACGCAACCATTCTATTTGGCAGAACACCCATTGGAACCTAGTATCATATAAGAAGGTCGTGGCGATATAGGAACAATTTTGATTACTCACATCCCGTCAGCTCTCTGGGAGAGCGTGTCAATAACTATTTCCCTATCTCCAGCCCTCCATTTTCGCATTTTTCTATCTGACCGGACTGCAGAAGAGATGTAGTCCATGATGTCCTGCTTTTGTCTGTCTTTGTCGTGAAGACTAACCTATTGAGATACCAATGGCCCAAGAACTTCCTCGATATCTGCCTTGGGACGACTCGTCACGCAGATGCGAACATTCGGAATATGTAAGACTGTAAGTCGACAAGGTCCACTATGAAATCAAGCAAGATTTCGCGTAGAGATGGAGCCCCAGGCGAGTTGGGGCACTCGTCGAGAGCATCGACGATGATGTAAATTGGGGGCAGCCTTGGAAGTTCAAGCATGTGTGTAAGGCATTGCGAGAGAGCGTCATCGTCGGGCAAGCGTAATCCAGCATCGTGCTTGGAATATAGGCCAAGAAGGATGTCATAGCAATGGTCCGACTGGGCGCAGAGTTGGACGGCGAGAGAGGATAACAGGCCACGGACATCCTGCTTTGCGGCATCTCTAAAGTCAAAGTAATAATAAGCCACCAAGGCTAGTCCTTCATCTCGTAGCGTAGTGGCCTGTTCGATGATGCTGGAACTGGTCGACGGGCGTCAATAACAATAATTAGGCGGGATGTATTTATAGCTCCTACCATAGGATACTCTTCCCTGATCCCGCTACAGTCACGAACTGCCATTAGTGGCTGGAGAAAACAAGCTAGGAGATGTGCAAGAAATACGCATGTTTACCGTGCATCCAAAGAAGGCCGCCAGTCATATTCCAGTTTTCGAACGCGTGGCCTCGGGTAAACCACACTGCGGATTCACCAGAGTGTATCCTGCGAGCAATGACGTGATTTTTAGACGGATCCGGAGGTGATATCCAGCTTCTAGCATCCTTTTGTAACTGGTCACCTGTGGAAGAGATATGACGCCATGATGCCAAGAATGAATGGGACGACGCATGCTTCATTTTGTTAATCTCATTTGCGACCGCTTGCATGACAGCTACCATTGTCCATAAGACCGGGGAACAACAATCTGCGTATTATGCAGTGGTAGAACATACTAAGGGTCTGTCTGATTGCACTTGTTGACATCTCGCCACCTACACAGACACAGTCTGAACAAATGTTACAAATCCGCTAGGCAGCTGCACTCACCGTCCATGACCACCGTCATATTATCCAAAAGACCGTGAACGATAGCTAATGTCTGTGCCACGGTCATGCGTGCCTCTTCCTGCGTGAGTCTGTCCAATCTTTTCAATATCGTCTCGACCTTGCTGTCCCCCAACAGCTTCTTTGTGAATTGTTCTGCGACTCGCATGTTTAGAGGTAGTCACAAATTAACAAACGCGCTTACTGAGTCGTCCTCGACTGATCTGTTTCTTCGCTATTGCAAGTATTGAAATCAACTCGACCATTATCTTCGCGACTATATCGGTCATCAAAGGGTCCAGGGAGATCTCGATATAAACATATAGACATTTGAGGAAGTTTCCGATGCACTCGAAGAGTTTGAGTAAAGCGTCATAGCTGGCGCTTACTCCATCAGCCGCCTGAGTTCACTGGATATAAAATCGACTCCACTAGCATACAAGGAAGACACATACAGTGAAAAGAACATCAATTCCAACAAAAATTAATTTTGCAGGTTGGAACGGCATCTTGTGAAACAGTAAAAAATTAAATCAAAAATGAAATGAGTGCTCGCGTTCGCGACTCACCAGACCAGCTGCCTCACCAAGTATCCCAGAGAAGATGTGAATGAATTTTACTATCGGATTCATGCATTCGATGAACTTCCGATTTTTGTCCCAATAATCTTTGAACACTTTCAAGTTTTCCTGAAGTAGGACGAGGATGGCGCTAGGAGAGTCGCAGCCTTTCACCTTGTTGGTGAAGGGATTTTCATTTAAATTTATCCCAGTCTCCTCCAGCCATGGGATAGCCATGGCTTACATAATTGATACTCCAGCCGACGTCGGCCGACGCGCAAGATTCTTCACTATTGATACTCCAGCCAATGTTGGCTGAAAGGGTGGGCGGTCCGCCAGCCTTATTCGATGCAAAACAATGTTATACGAGTAGGGGTGATGTGCAGGATGTGCAAGCGGGCCGCCCGATGCCCATATATGACTGGATAAATACTCTAGGTCATGTTGGCTGAACAGGCGGGCCACCTGCCATTGGTATTGGAATAGGAACATTGATTTAAGAGTTTGTGTGATATACTGAGTCTCCAGGATCTAATGGCAGGCCGCCCGACATTCATATGTAACCAGAAATGATCATATCAAAGTACATGCATTCTGGTAAGTGTTCAGGAAGTATTTATGGTCCACCTGATCAAGTAATGACACTGAGGACATACACAAGACATCATGTTATGATACATTGTATGTGATGAACATATCACTGCATGAAATAAAGGCTATATGAGATAGATGTTAAATGGATAGCTATGTGCAGAGCTGAATCAAATGCTCAAACATGCATATGTGAGATGGACTATACATGTATACCTAAGAATGTCTTAGGATGGACTTACCTGCTTGCATTGAAGTCATTGCTCAGATATGGAGGTGTGAGATTGACTGTGCCAATATACCAAGGCATGGCTCAGATATGCATGCCTGAGATGGACTATGCTAATGTACCAAGGCATGCTGTTCGGCAGTCGGAGTCTAACCTACTTGCTATGATAACAATGAATCTATCTCAATGTATTACTCAAGCTTTAAGAGATGAGATAAACTATGCAAATAAGACATACTGTAGGGTATTCTGTCCCTCTTGATATGATAGCTATGTATTCATTTCAAAGTATTGTACAGGATCCTAATATACCAAGCCATACTGTCGAGTGGTCCGACCTGCTTGCTCTGATAGTGATGTATGAATCTCAATACATTTTGTGAATGTACAAGGACATACTTTCAGGTCAAACACCCTCCTTGTTATGACATATACACCTCGATGCCTTGCAAACATAAATAGAGTGGAATGGACTATGCAAATGTATGAAAGACATACTGTTGGGTGGACCACCCTTCTAGCTGTGATAGTTGTGTAATGTCAATGCATTGTTCAGGTGTGTTAATGTACAAAGACATACTGTCGTGTGATTCGACCTGCTTGCTATAATAGCTATGAAGATGTCAATCCATTGTGCATATGTGCCAAGACATGACTTTGGGTGGAACACCCTACTCGCTATGACAGCAACAAGGTTTACATTGCAATTCATGTCCCAGACATACAGAATGAGATGGCCTATGGTCATATAGCAAAACATACTGTGGAAATCTGCCCCACTTGTTGTGATAGTCATGTGCACATCTCAATGCATCAATGCATCTAGTTGAGTGGTCTGACCCTCTTACCATGATAGCGAGGTCATGTCTGAATCTCAATGCATTGTTCACATGTGCCAAGATGTACTTCCTGGTGGACTGGCCTACTTCCTAATCATAGCATGGTATATATCCATTCATTGACTGCAGATATGAATAAGATGGACTATGCTGATATAACAATACTTAGTTTTGAGCAGTCCACCCCGCCTGAAGGATAGCTATCTATTCAGCTCAATGCATTGTTCAGATATGCTAATGAAACAAGCAATACATTTGGGTAGTATGACCTCCTTGCTATGATATTGTTGTACAGATCTTAATCCTTGTGCATATGTGCTAAGACATACATTCAGGTTGAATACCCTAGTTGCTGGGATAGCAAGGTATACATATCAATCCATTGCTCACTACTACAGATAGAGATGGACTATGCTTATGTAGCAAGCCATGCTTTCAAGTAGCCCGCCCTCCTTGCAATGATAGCTATCTATGGATCTCAATCCATCGCTGAGATGTATAAAATAAGATGGAGCATGCTTATGCACCAAGACATGGATTTGATTGGTTCACTCTCATTACAATGAGGACCATGAATACATCTCTATACATTCCCTGACATATGATACCCCAGCCAATATTGGCTAAAATGGCAGGCCACCCACCATACTCATTTGATTATAAGGAATGATATATGAGTATCTGTGATATGTAAGGCATCTGAGATATGTATATGGGCCTACCAATACTGTAACTAAATATGTATCAAGGAAATGCAAATACCAACTGCAGCAGAAACGTCGGGCCGCCCGCTACGCTCAGGCAATTGGAAGCAATGGTATAAGAGTTTGGATGATATATGGAGTGTTCAGCATGCACATATAGATGGAGGATGGCCCATGGCCATTGCTTCAAGTCAAATAGATAACTGCATAGTATTATGACTATTAACAATTCATGCACATCTCTGTTGGATACTTGGCTTGAACCCAGCGACATGTCTACCACAGTTCAGATGCAAATGATGCTACAGAAGATACATGACATGAAGTGAAGATGTGCAAGATATGTGATGGTTGTGGATGTAAACTTGATTGATTGGAATGAGTTGAATGACTGTTGATGGGACTAGGACAGCCATGAGATAGCAATATCTTACATTAACACTCTTGTAGCATTATCACCTAACGCTTGTTCGACTTGAACAGTTCTGCGACGTGACATTTGCGGATATGGATGAATCTTGAATACACTGACAACTTAGCTAAGTTGTACCGCCACTAGGTCGATTTGATATGGACACTAGGGTACCCAAAGGGCAAGCTTCAATCGAAAGATTGGAATAAGACAAGAAGGGTGATGATTCAAGAAGACCAAGCTGAAGAGCCTTGGTCTTGACACTACAGTTTATATACAGTTACTCGCTGGCTTTAAAGCGCAGCTTGGAATCCAAACCCTAGTACCACTATACTAGTAATGAGTCATAGTCCATTCTAATAATACCTGAAACACCGGTGAATCCAAACACTGGCGACGTGTCAGTGTCCATGACTAATTGAGGCTTACTATCGTAGTCATAACCGTATAGTAAGCGTCCCGAACTCCAAGACCTCGTAATGATGATGATGTAGTTAGTCCGAGCGATGTCAAACCGTGACATTACCCCTTTTTCAGGTAGAATGTCCACGTTCGAAGACCCAGGGAATAATAGTCGCACCTCGGCTAATAGAAACCTCTTGATCCATAATCCTCTGAAGCCCATTGGCTTCCTCCAGTCTGCGCGTACACTTCCTGACCTCATTGCCGACGACGAACTGTTCATTTTTGAGAGCGGTAATCCGCTCTGCGAGTTCGGAGTACCGGCTTGTGACAGCACGGTAACGGAGGACCTCCGCCCACAATGACCGATCTGGGATCTGTGCCATGGCCAAATCGACCCCGTGGCGATCACCATAATCTTGTCGCAAGTATCGCAACTGGTCGTGCTCATAGTGGCGGTCGTTATCCACGGCATCGAAATCAGGAGCTGCGTGGACTTCACCTTGTTGAATACCTCCCCCTTTCTCCATGCACCCGTATACGATGGGGTTGTTGCCAGGCATCACATGGATGTACTTGGCAACAGTAACATGACCGTTAATGGTCATGCGAAAGGCGATGTATCTGGGGGGAATATTTAGCTCGAATCCATCAGGGGCGTCAGCCTTGTCCTGAGCGCGCTGTCGCTTGGCTGGAGCTCCCCCTCCACGGTAATCTGGGAAGCAAGGGCTTTCTTTTGGTGCTGCCACACCAGCTCTTCTTCCTCGCCTCGCCCTCCTCGGCACAAGTGGTACCCCTTCATCTTGGGGTCCCGGTATTTCGCGGGGATCTTGGTTTTCTTTGTCCGAGTCGTCTTCCCGAGCTTGGAGGGTGGCACGGATGTGAATACCCCAGGACGTTGCGGGGTCCATGATGACGTTGGTAGGGGGGTCGACATTGATATATCGAGGCGTCAGCGGCGGAGGGACGAAGACAGGGTCGTGATTACATGTGCAGTTGTTAATGAGTTGTCCACAGTCGTAGTGGATGTGGGAGTCGGTGATGTCAGGATGGCCTGGACATGACAGGGTGGACTGCTTACAGTGTCCACAAACTCGGACCACGTCACTGAGGTCGGAGACGCTTGGAACCTTGATAAGCGTTTGTGGAGTAATGAGGTTCTCGATGCGAGTAGGAGCTCCCTCCTCCACGCTCGATTGGTCTTCCTCCAGTCCTCCAGTATCGTGTCCGCATACATCAGGGGTTTCGGGGATGATGTCTCCTGGTTCGATGCAGCGAAAGGCTGTGGCGACTTCAGCATAAGTGGGTTGTGTGGTGGAGACTGCGGGAACATGGTAAGAGGATGTGGTATTGTGTGTAGAAGAAGAAGAGGAAGTGGTCATTGTTCATCGAAGGAAGAACTGATGCGCTTCATCCAAGGAAGAGCCTGCTTTTATGCGTGAGGGAGATGAATTCAAAGACCATTTGAACTCAGCTAAGGCGTCAGGGGCATGTACGTCAGTGGCGTTGACCCACTGCGACTCCGAGTCTGGGTACCCCTTCCATTTGATAAGGAATTGTTTGCGCCTTGTCCTGCCGAATTGCCGTTGGTCTAGAATCTTCTCAATTTCGTATTCTTCTTCCCCGTCGATTAATTCAGGGGGAGGTCTTGGGAAATTTGGTCCGTGAAAGGAAGTCTCGCGATAGGGGGTGAGAAGATCGATGTGAAAGACGTCATGGATGCTCCATTTGGTAGGCAATTCCAATCGATAATTGACTGGGGACATCACCTGGATGATCTGGAAGGGTCCATGTCTCTTGGGCGCAAGCTTGGCGCTCGGCTGGTGAGTCCTCAGGTGACGCCCTTCTAACCATACGTGATCCCCTATCTGGAATTTGGGCGTATCTTTATGTGATACCCATGACTTCTGGGCCTTGATAATCTGTTTCTGAGCGTGTTCCCGTGCTTGTTTGAATTGATCAAGGCGCAACGCCACTTGCGGCAAGGGACTGGGTGTGGAATTCCAATCAGCACGAGGATTATGCCCCATCAATAAGAAAAATGGAGACTGCCCTGTGGCCTCATTGGGCCAATTGTTATGCGTGAATTCTGCTATTGGAAGATAAAGATTCCAATTGTCTTGTCGTTCATTTACCCAAAAGCGGAGATATTGTTCGAGCCATTGATTTGTCCGCTCTGATTGTCCGTCCGTACGAGGGTGATATGCAGTGGAGATATTTTGACTAATCCCCAGTTGTTTGCATAGTTCCCTTGTGAATTTGGACGCAAACCTAGGATCTCTATCACTGATAATTTTGTTTGGTAGGCTGTATCGCATGAACACGTGTTTGATGTATAAAGCTGCTGTTTCTTCTGCATCAATTTCCTCATTACAAGGAATGAACACCGACGCCTTGGTACAGTCGTGATCTGTGACTGTAAGAATTGAATCGTAGCCCTGTGCGATTGGCAATTTAGTGATGAAGTTGAGAGCGATAGTTTCGAATGGCATAGCTTCCGGTTTGGGAAATATAGGTCGTAATGCGGCCCGAATAGGGCGATTGTTGACTTTATGCCTTTGGCATTCTGCGCAACCTCGTACGTAAGCCAATACGTCTGGTCGTATCGTAGGCCACCAATAGTATCGTTCTACTATTTTGCCCGTTTTATTAATTCCTGGGTGGCTGTGTACTGGGGTATCGTGATGAGCGGCGATTATTGATTTCCACTTGTCACTTCCCTTGGTGATTACTCTCCTTCCTTCTTTGTACCATACCCCGTTGATCCTTTTCAGTTTGTGTGGATCTACCCAAGGTTTGATAGTATCTTCGTCTTGTTCGTCTTTGTGGCTGGTTGACCCCATTTCCTCTACTGTGATTGTTGCGAACGAATGGACGGGCATTCCTGTACGGTGTGTGTTGCTGGTTCGTATGAATATTTTATCTGGTAACACCGTGACATTTTCATTGTCTTGTTCCCCGTGATCGTAGTTGGGTCGTCTTGATAATGCATCTGCTTGTCTGTTCGCAGTCCCCTTTATATGGTGAATTTCGAGATCATATTCCGACAATTCCAGTACTTCCCTTGCGACTCGTCGACTAATCTTCTGTGGTTCTCTCCAATACCGCAAGTTCATGTGATCCGAGAATACTTTGATTTTATGGGGTGATCCCGCTAGTAAAGGCCTCCAGTGCCATAGAGCCTTGACTATTGCCAATAGTTCAAGGTCATAGATGTCATAATTCCGTTCTGCTGTGTTGAGGGTTGCGGAGTAATAGCCTATAGGATGCCTTTTGCCATCAGTTTTCTTTTGGAGTAACACCGCTCCCACCGTGAAACCTGATGCATCTACTTCCAACTTGAATTGATCCTTCAGTACTGGGTGTGCCAATACAGGTTCACTTGTAACCCGTCTCTTCAATACTTCGAATGTGTTTTGTTCCGTTGAGCCCCATTGCCATTCCGTTGTTTTCTTCATGAGATTGTTCAGTGGTTTGGCAATTGACGCAAATCCTTTGATGAATAGACGGTAAAAATTGCAAAAACCCAAAAAAGATCGTACGTCCTTAACTTTAGTTGGCGTTGGCCAGTTTTTAATGCCAGCGATTTTTACAGGGTCCATACGTGTTACCCCTTTTTCAAGGATTACCCCCAGGTAATCGAGAGACGTCGAGTGAAAGGTGCACTTCTCCGGTTTGAAAAATAGGTCGTACTTCGCAGCCACCGTTAGTACATCCCGAACTGCATTGATATGATCAGTAATATTTGTCCGAGTAGCGATACCGATGTCGTCCATATAAACCCGAATGGTGGTCCCTTTGATGTCGTGTTTCGCAATCGTATCCCGATAAATGTGATTCATCATGGTTTGGAATGTGGCGGGTGAATTTGTTAATCCGAAGAACATCATGGTAGGTTCGAAAAGTCCATATGGCGTTTTAAACGCCGCTTTATGTTCATTGCCTGCCTTGATGCGGATATTGTTGTATCCCCACCGTACGTCGAGTTTAGTGTATATGTGTGCACCGCTAAGGTCTTTGATGAGGGTTTGAATCAATGGCAGCGGGTAATTGTTGCAGATTGTAAATTCGTTGATCCGCCGATAATCCTGTACTGGGCGTAGTTTTCCGTCCTTCTTTTTGACAAAAAAGAACGGAGAGGCGTACTGCGATTTTGAGGGTCTGATGTACCCTTTGTTGAGTTGTTCCGTGATAAAATCACATAATGGTTTATCCTCTGATTGTGAGAGTTCGTATATAGAACAATTGATGTGGTCTGGAGTGTTGGTTTTGAGTTCGATAGCATGATCCCATTCCTGTGAAGGGGGAAATCGGTGGGATTCTTCTTCGCTAAAAACCTTTTTGAAATCGTCATATTCTTCCGGTATTTGGATCTTTTCTTTGGGTCCTGCAGCTATGGCGAGATCAGTGGCGGCACCTTTGATAGAGCTATGCTCCCCTAATTTTGCGACAATATTGTCTTTTGCGACATCCGAAAGTAGGCGAGCTACTACGTTGACGTTGACCTTGGGATGGCATGATTTGATCACGATGGGTAATACATTTTCATCAATAGTGCCATGCTTCCAACTGAACTTTGGTTCGAAAGTGCTGAGCCATGGATATCCTAGAAGAAGATCCTCCTTTCCAATATCCGCGATCAGAAATCGCATTTTTCTGACAATTCCTTTTGTCAATATTTGTAGATCGACGAAGTGAGTGACTGATCCCTTTTTGTTATGGGTGTCATCTATATTGAACAGCTGTTTTGGCTGTGACAAGGGGGTTGTTCCTAGCCCCATTCGCTTTACGAATCGATGATTGATAAAGTTGTCCGTAGCTCCTGAATCTACTAGTGTTTTTATATCGGCCTTGTTGCTGCTGGTTCAGATTGATACTGGAATTCGCATAGAACGGAAGCGAGTTATGTATACAGCATTGCAACGTAATGCCCTCACCCAGGCCGTCGGGTTTAGGCGTCCCCAAAATCCTTATTCCCCATCAACTCCTGCAGGGCCATGGCTTTGAATTCTTCAGTTTCACCAGCCGCCACGCATAGCCAATCATTCTTTCTTTCTTCAGTAGTGCGGCTGTCCGCTACCATTTGAGCGATGTGGAGATCTTCACTGACTTCGGTGCGATCATCCACTACTTCTAGGCCTCTTGAGTTGCTATATGGCCTTGGTGGTTGGCGCGGTTGACGTGGCTGGGAACAATTGCGACTGAGGTGTCCTTTCTTTTGACAATTATAACATGTTACTTCCCTGAGGTCTGGGGGTTGCCTCCTCTGCAAGAACCCTTCACGGGGTTTGGACGGGGGCCTAGGGTTGTTGAGGTAAGGCCTTGGTTGAGCCAAGACATCTTCGGTGTGTGCCAGTCGCCCTCTGGCCCTGGCTCGATCTGCCGATGTATCCATCACATCTGGATGACGTCTGAACTGTCTCCAGTTCGTTTGTACGGGTGGGGAGGATCGAGGTTGTATCTTGTATTGATCTATTTTATTTTTCATGTGGAGATACTGGCCTTGCCGTCTGATGGCTGCCCTCTTCCAGTCTTCATAGTCGGTTGGGCCATCATGAAGATAGATGGTTTCATGTAGTTTTCCCGGTAGCCCATTTGCAAATAGGTCCAGGACCATTGGTTGATCTATGTTATAGCCAGCGTATCTGACCAGTTGTTCGAATTTGGCCACGTACGCATCAATATCTCCTTTTTCCATTTTGATGCCCCTACGCAACTCTGTTTGCGCCTTTTCTTCCTTCAACGTGTCCGCGTACTGCCTCATAAACGATGTGTGAGTGTTGCACCACAACCAATTGTCGAAAGGGTCGCGTCCGTTGACGTCCACTTGCACTCGTAACCAGGCCACCATTGATCCTACCCATTCAGTTACTGCGGTTCCCTGAATATAAGTGAGGAACAACATAGCTTTCTGGTATGGGTTGCGCATAATGGAATGGGTGGAATTGATTCCTTCATATAAACTCCATTGCATTAGAAATTCTTCTGCTTTTTCACGATCTCCTGCAAATACTGCAGGTGGGTTACCGCAAAATTTATCGTGTGGTGCCGGTATGGGTGCTTGAGCTGCCTGTATCGGTCCTGGTGGGTTTCCTCCTGGTGGGCCTGCTCCTCCACCACCGTTTCCTCCACCACCGTTTCCTCCCGGTGGATTTGGTGGTCCTTGTTGAGGTGGAGGGTCCACGAGGGCTCGAAATGCAGTGACGGTTGGTGCCACTGGTGAGCTAGTGAGAGAATAAACTGGTTGAGTGGATAGGCCCCCGAAGCAGCCTGAGTTTGAACATGAGAGGTGAGCGTTGTCACGTTTTGACATGTTAACGGACTAATCATCATCATCATTACGAGGTCTCGGAGTTCGGGACGCTTACTAGTTGGTTATGACTACGATAGTAAGCCGTTATTAGTCATGGACACTTACGCGTCGCCGGTACTTGGATTCGCCGGTGTTTCAGGTTTCATAGTGACTCATTACTAGGATAGGGATCTTAGTGTTTGGATTTCCAGCTGCGCTTTAAAGCCAGCATGTAACTGTATATAAGTCGTGTAGTAAAGACCAAGGCTCTCTAGCTTGGTCTTCTTGAATCATCACCAGTCGACTCTTCTTCTCTTCCAATCTATCGATTGAAGCTTATCCTTTGGATACCCTAGTGTCTTGTAAAACGACCTAGTGGCAGTGCAACTAAAGCTGAGTTGCCAGTGACTATCACGATTCATCCATACACTCGCACATCACGCCGCAGAAGTGTTCAAGTCGAACAAGCGTTAGGTGATAACGCTACAAGCGTGGTCATAGCTCCTAGTCGTAATGCTTCTGTTGCAATTGCCAAATTTTCTCCCTGTAGAGAGGGAGAGGGTGATCTGTTATGACGAGATTCGCTGCTTTTGGCACTTGGCGATGGAGGTGGTGTAGTTGATGACGGTTTCGTATTTGCAGTGGTTAGTTCTTGTACTTCTTCTTGTGTGAGTTCGTTGATATAGATATCGCAACCTAGATCTTCCAAGGCTGGTCGAAATCCTTCCCACTCTCCTTCTTCGTTCCCTGGTTGAAACCAGCGAATTTCAACCCAAATGTATCGTTCGGGAACAAACTCAACTGCAACCGATCGATTGTCTTCTCGGCTCCTGGCGTGATATCCTTCAGTACCTGTGGTTTTGCTATACCTGTACTCTGTATTCTTGCGGAATCGTTGTGGTACGTTGTTTGCTAGTCTTTGTTTGAACCAGATGTCGTCACAGTTCTGACAACGGTCTCGAGTAGTTTCTGATGACGCCACAGTGAAGCTTGGTCTTAATGTAGCGTTATCACCTAACTCTTGTTCGACTTGAACAGTTCTGCGACGTGACATTTGCGGATATGGATGAATCTTGAATACACTGACAACTTAGCTAAGTTGTACCGCCACTAGGTCGATTTGATATGGACACTAGGGTACCCAAAGGGCAAGCTTCAATCGAAAGATTGGAATAAGACAAGAAGGGTGATGATTCAAGAAGACCAAGCTGAAGAGCCTTGGTCTTGACACTACAGTTTATATACAGTTACTCGCTGGCTTTAAAGCGCAGCTTGGAATCCAAACCCTAGTACCACTATACTAGTAATGAGTCATAGTCCGTTCTAATAATACCTGAAACACCGGTGAATCCAAACACCAGCGACGCGTCAGTGTCCATGACTAATTGAGGCTTACTATCGTAGTCATAACCGTATAGTAAGCGTCCCGAACTCCGAGACCTCGTAATGATGATGATGTAGTTAGTCCGAGCGATGTCAAACCGTGACAACTCTCCAGCTAATATTGGCTGAAATGATGGGTCAACCACTGTTGTTCTTTGATAGGTGACAATAATATATGATAGTAGGTGATATGCTGAGTGCTCAGAATGTATGTATGGGTCAGCCAACATTGAAACAATGATACACATATTGAATACATGCATACACTGACATTGGGTGGAAATGCGGCCCACTTGAAATGCATCATTGACTTGAAACAATGATATCAAAGTACAGGGGTTCTGCTGTATGCCTGGGAGGTGCCCATATCCATCGATGGTATGCACCAGTCTGCATGCACTGAGGACATACAATATGTCATGATACATAGGTCTGCTTGTGATGTTGGCTATGTACACATCTCAATACACTTCTATGATATCCAATTATGCGAATTGCCATATTTAGTTACCAAGACATATTGTCAGGTGTTAGATGGATGTTTTATCAGGGCCTTCAGTCATGTATGAACATCTACATGGTGCTCAACATACAGAGTGAAGTTGGTTGCACTACCTTCATGGTTCAGATTCAAATCTAAACATCAATATGTACACTAATCACCCAGCCTTGTCTGAAGGCCTTGCAGACCTCTTCCCTTTCCCCAGATGATATTCCTCAATGTCTTTGTTTCTATTCCATTGCACATGTGGACGCCTTGATGATTCAGCAATATCTGAATGTATTTGGGGATGTATCAGTGACATATCAATGATGGGAATGGAAACCAACGTGATATGCCTGATTCATGGGTGTTCAGATCACAGTCCTCTGAAGTTGGAGTTCTTTCATCATACTCAGGACTTACTAAATAAGCTAGATGAGCTAGATGTAGCACCTTGATATAGATATGATTCATACCAGACCTCCTGTATCGGTCAGATATATGGACAGATTGAGACTGTTCATCTGATTCCTCCAATTCATCCTCCTGAGATGAGGCATTGTTTGACCCAAGGTTTGACTCAATCTTGGGAGATTCATCATTGCCCTCTTCACATTCCTCAGATAAAGGAAGTTGAAAGGTTTCTTCATCAGATACTTGACGTTGCTGAGTGGTGCTCCGCCCACATTGGTGTGCACTTAGAAGGCCTCAGGGCATCTAGCAAAAGTGGACATGATGGCATCCAGATAAGGGGATCAAGGAACTGATCCTGGCGGTCCCTCCAGTGATCAAGGAGCCTGAATATCTCCCCTATCTGGATTTTAGATGGGTCCTTCCACTCAAACCCAGGTGGAATGCATTCTTCACTTATCCAGGAATATGGATCTTTCACCAGAGCTCCCCATGGGATGACCTGTTTCTTCATTCCAGTACTGAAGCCTAAATCAGATTCATTAAGTAATGCAAAGAGCGGGTGATCCAATGAAGCAGGTGCTCACGAATATGAGCAGTGCAATACTCCCTCAGCATGGACTGAACAACCTTAGTTTTATACCCATGATTCATAGTTATCTCTGGGAGGTCAGGGCTTCCATTGTCATCCAAGGTGATTGGAATGTGAGTTGTGACAGTCCTTGAGCGATCCTTCTTTGGAAGACTCTCAACAGTATCTGGAAGTATGATAAGAATACAATGTATCTTAATAAAAGAATGGCTCACCGCTTGAGAAGCACTTGATTCCAAATTGAATCCATTCTTGCCAAAGGACTGCATTCTCATAGTCTGGGCAGAACTCAAAGAAGTTTGGACCACCAATTGAAGTGCTGTGTCCATCATCACTGATAAGGAAAGGCATCACCTTTCCATCAACATTGATCATGCTGGCAAGACTCACAGGCCAACCTTGAGGTCACCATCTTCACCTTCATATGCTGTAAGAACCAGGGTGCGAATCCCACATGTCTTGTACAATTGACTTTGAAAGTCCTGAATCACGCGCTTGCGAATGGATGCAGCCATTCTATGGAAAGGATTAGAACACATATGAATCAGGATAGTCTCACTTACCTGGATTGAACATTCTTAGGTGGGGTCGTCTTTGACCACTCACTTGCGGTGATCACATACTCCTCCTTGTCATTGGGAGAGAGTGCATTCCATAGATAGGTAGTAGCATCTTGGAGGCATCCTAGATATGAGGGGTGTCCTGGCTCATGTCCTGATACCTCTGTTACACGCTGCTTGACCTCCACATGGTTGAGCTGGTAGAATGCACTCCTTGCAGACCACTTGCGAGTGAACTTGGTGTACTGGCGCTTGGACCACTCATAGTGATTATAGAACCACTTCTTTACTTTCTGAATGATTCAATCAAAGCTAGATCAGTGATGAACTGGGATAACATACCATTTTGGCCTCTGCCTGATTGAAAGTGGGATCTGGTGGTCGGATCGCATATAGCCTTCCCAATACAGTGTCAACCACTGTAGGTCGATCTTGCTTATTTGCAGCTTGAAAGTCATCAAGATATTGCATTAGGATATCTGAATCTTGTGAAGTGATCTCAAAGCCTGCATGGAGAGGTCGATGACCTTGAGGTGAGGTTTCCGATTCCTCAGATGGGGAATTGGCAGAGAGGGGTGATTCATCATGTCAGAGATGTGAGATATGAATGTGGTTATGAGGAGTCAGGATGTGGATGGCGAATGGTTATGTAGACAATGTGATGAGTGGTCTAATGTTAAATACTAATGCTGTGATAGGGAGAAGCAAATGTGATATGCTAATATGCATGGCATACCCAAGACGATCAGGCTCAGGGCAACTAACACATGACATGAATGAGGCAGATATGTCACATATAGCATGTATTACACTGAACGCATGAGGCGCAACATGGCATACATGAGGACCTGCACTTGTCATGTGTCCCATATGACATCTAACACATGGCATACATGAGTCGTGGTGAATGCCATGCCTAGTACATGACATGTAACACATGATATACATGAGTGTTGTGCATGTCATATTTGATATGTGAACAGTAACACATTGCATGCATGAAGTGTGGTGCATGTCATGCCTCATATGTGACATGTATCAGATGTCATACATGAGGTCTGATGCATATCATATCTGTGATATGACATGTAATACGTAGTATACATGAGGGCTGCACATGTCATGTCTCATTTAGAACATGCAACACATGCTCTGCATGAGGCATAGTGCATGTTATCGCATCCAATACATAGTATACATGAGGTGTTGCACATGTTGTATCTCAGATGAGAAAGGGGATACATGGCATACATGAGGTGTGGTGCATGTTATGCCTCAGGTATGACTGCACGCATGGTATACATGAGGTGATATGTCTTCACAATAATATGCATTGTACCACACACCATTCATACATGGCATACGTGATGATTTATGTCTCAAAGTAACATCATATATCATACATGCATACTCTACATATATCCATGTATTGATCTTGCAATACCATGACTCGAGGATGCCTGAATGTATGGAGATGCACCATGCCGACTGGGAGCGCATGTGGAATGGAATACAATCTCATAAGGAATGTCAAGCGGCTCAGACATGACACCCATGGTAATGACTGGTCCATATATACTGGGTCATATGTGACCTGAGATATTGCACAATACATGTTTCAAATATAGACGCATTCTTCTATAGACAGAGGGGAAACATGGCCAATGCAAGAGTCATATAATGGATATAGGACTTCAGGCAACAGCTTCAAATTCACAGAACAATGGAGTACTATTTGGTCCCTATCTGAAAGGTTAAATGTCAGGCTCTTCAAGATCATCTGGTCTCTTCTGGATGTTCATGATAAGGGTCTCCAGAATGAGATAGTCCCTCATGAGTCTCTCATTCAGACGATGCAGCTCTTTCTTCATTTGCTTCATATCTATGAGAAGGCGGTGCAGGACCTCTGCCTCGCCATCCAATGCCGCATTGAAGGCAGGTGTACCTAAGATGACAATGTCAAACAGACAAACAGATACAGTGTTGGAAGATAAGCGGCTCACCCGATGGCATGGGAGGAAGGTTAGTGAGTATGCTACAAGGGCGCCCCACACGTCTCTGCACAAAAGAGGTAGGATCAGGCATGATCCGATCATCGGAGAGGGGCACATCTTCTGTGGGGCTGCCCTCTGGCAGAGCGAAGCGGACGCTAGGCCCAGCTGAGTCTGCCTCAATGGTAGATGTCAGAATGCCCTTCAATGTGATGTCACATCAGTGAATGTCTCACACGACGCAGGAGGTACTCACCCGAACCTGTATGAGGTCCTCCTCACTGTCTGGGATGCTATCGTCTGCTGTGGTGTCATCTGAGCGTTCATTGACGTCCGCCCTCGGTTGCAGCTGTGTTTAGAATGTGATCTGAATGGAATTGAGTCGATGGACTTGAAGGACTTACATGTTGAACTGGGAGGTTGCGGGCGATGCGCTGAGATGCAGGGATCTGGTCCATGAAGTCATAAGGTGCAGGGCGCTGAGGCAGTGACCATACAAGGATGTGAGCAATGCATATGGCTCTGTGTATATATTTACATACCTTCTGACTACTTGAGGTAAAACGCGCATCAGACGGCGGGCCAGGTGTTAGAATGGATGGTGGGCCAGACGTTGGAATGGATGGCGCGCTGGACGAGGAGACAGTGATGGCAGACAAAGGGCCACCGCTCTGTATGATTGCAGCATCAATGTGGCCTGTGGTGGGTGGGACATCCTACATCAGATATGTTCATTGCATATGTGGATGAACAGCTTAATTAGCATTGTCCTGTATGAGTGACAAATGAGAGACACACAATGATAGGGGATGGTATATGCTGCATGAAATCAAAGGCTGAGCCTTCCTCTGAGTGCATAGGTGCCTCAGGCAGGCCAGTTGGAGTGTTGCTCTCCTTTGCTGAGCGAGCCTGAATGTGAAGTGACCGAGGGCGTTGAGACATTGTATTTACACAATATAATTGCGTGTTGATGAGGATTAATCAAATAATCAGATCTGCTGCGATAATGAATTGCTCGGTGGGCGGACCGCCCGCCTGAGTAGGCAGTTTCTTATCATAGCACACATTGCCATCGTGTTGCCATTAATATATGTGCTCTGCACCAATCTCATTGTCTTTCCATTTCACTTGATGGCCTTCGAATTGACGCAAGTAGAACTTCAGTTCTTGGCCTTTGCAGCCAAACTGTTTGCAGCTGCGATGATATTTTCGGCCCACCCGCCAGATGATGGGCAACAGATCTATCTGGATAGGAAGGTCAAAGATGAGATCGTGCGTGTATCATACTCTAATATATGTGTTGATCGTTCAACTGCCATCACATCCAGACCTCACTTGAAACCCAATTCAACGCATTCATGGGTGACCCAATGAAAGTTAGGAAGAAGCCCCACATACACCCAATCATCCAAATCATGGCACAGGAGTGGAGGGTGGCGGAAGTGGAGCAACGCATGCCTAACTGGGGCATCTTCACATTGGATTATGTATCTGAGCATTGCAATGCACAGCGGGAGGCCCACACAGACTGGCACCTTCATCTATTGACACTGTACTTCACTGTATATCTCCAGGGCATTCCAGACAACAGGCGTTGGTCGATCACCAGTCTTCCACCACCCCAGGGTGATCCAGACAGTGCGTCATCCTTTCTGTATTTGATTATACATATCTCAAGGTTTTACACCAATGTCTTGTAGCTTTCGAAGACCCTGCAGCACCAATGCCTGCTGCATAGCCCAAACCACCTTTTGCGCTCGGCTTGCCAGCACCATGTGCAATGTCTGGCTGAGGTGCCAAGTCACATATGGGGAGAGATTGGGGCTTATGGACTTTCTTTCATGTATTGAGTAATGATAGGTGGGTCGCCCGACGTGATATACATGATGTACACATGCAGAGATGACAGACAACCTAATTGGCACTGGCTTGAGTGAGTAAGATGGGAAACGCATACAGTGACAGGGGATGTGATATTGTAACAGAAGGCTTGGCTTGGCTTTCCTCCGAATGATCAGGTGGTTCAGGCAGAGTACTGGAAGTGTTGTCGCCTCTTTGTGAGCAACCTCGAACTAATGGAACTGACGGTATTGAGACTAGAGACTCGGATAGCACCACAGTCACATTTGGCAAGAACTACTGAGATCATGCAATCTTTTTCAATATCTTTCCTGCGTCACATTGCTGTACCGGCGGGCCGTGCGCCGAAGTGGGCAGCCAATTACCATGGGATATGCCCTTATTGTGTGGTCCGAATTAAGCACAGCGTGCTGATATTCTCATTGCCCATCCATCATACTTCATGCCTCCCAAAGCTGCTTCTGAACTAACTCAGGTGGAGGCTCAGTTCTTGGCTATTGCAGCCAGGCTGTTTACTGCTGCAATGACATTCTCGGCCCATCCACCAGATGATGGGCAACAGGCCTATCTGGTGAGGAAGGTCAAGGATGAGATAGTGTGTCCATTATATTTCTGTTTACATGGACATCGCTGATCTGCATTGACCTCTAGATCCTAGTTGGAAATCAATTCAAGAAGTTCATGGGCGATCCTAGCAAGCACACCAAGAAGCCACGAATGCACCCCATCATTCAAATCATGTCAGAGGAGTGGAAGGTGGCCGAGGCGGAGCAGCGCATGCCAGACTGGGGCATCTTCACACTGGATCACATATCTGGGTATTGCCATGCACAGCGGGAGGCCCACTCTGACTGGCACCCTGATCTATCGACGCTTGATCTCAGCCGTTATCTCCAGGGCCTTCAGAATCACAGGCGATGGTGGGTAACAGGTCTCCCACCTCCCCAAGGTGATGTGGACGGTGCGTTATGTATCCCACACTTATTTCTACATATCTCAAGCATGGTACATCGTTCTGCAGTAGCTATGGAAGTCATGGCAGCCCCTGTGCAGCCTTCAGCTCCTGTCTCAGCTGCATCACCGACGATGCTTGATGCGCCTGCAACATCAAAGGGAAAGGCACGCGCACTTCCACCTGCAGGCATGAGTGATGCATACGGTGCCACGCCCGCTTCGAATGCACTGCACGATGCGCCATATGCGTTCAGACGCCCAAGGCGACAGCCAGGCGCTGAGCCCATGCAGGGCACATTTTCGACGACCCCCTCTGATGACTTTGAAGACTGCACTCTATCCGACATGATTGCAGATATGGATAGCACTCCAAGTGCACAGGGCAGGGCGTCTGACACGTCCCTGCCTCGTGTGCAGGTGGACGACGCTTCCCCACCTCCCCCTGCTCAGCGACGCCGCTTAGACATCCAGCCTCTCGTTGCCACAGGAGATGTAAGTACGTCTACATCTCATCTTGTATTTGCATACTAATATAGTATATTTACACTTACTACAGTATAGGTGTGGCACCTGCAAGAACCCCAAGGTCAACAACACTGAATGCGTGTTCCAAATCAACGATAACCGCCTCACCTACAAATGTGCCTTCTGTGCAGAGAGGAGGAGGCCCTGTGCCCCTGCAGCATCCTGGGCACAGCCTATCATTCATCTCATGAAGTTCAGAAGTATGTATCACTTGTAGGTGACACATTATAGTCCTCACTGATGCCATCCTTGCAGACCTCAATCTTCCTCCTGGTGTTGAGGCAACCTATGGTCCATCTGCTGTTGGAAAATCGTCCATATCTCCTGGTGAGTGCATATATGTTTACTAAGTTCAACCTGTTTTATTCCTTACAATAGGTGAGAACCTCGAGTCACGTGTCAATTCCCTGGAGGCCAAGATGGACTATGTCATCCTGGTCCTCAACGCACTTGCTGGGACACAGGGTATCATACCTAGCTCTCTTCCAGGATACATCCAGCTGCCACCAGCTCATCGATCAGCTTCCCCCAGCCATCACTCCTTATCTTCCCCTGGACTTGCCATCACATCACTGGGGCTTACTGACTCGCCATCTGAGTCACAGTCACGTTCCAGTTCCAGGTCAGATAGCTCAGGTATGTTGTTCTATCTTCCGGCACATAGCACAACTTAGATAGTTTATTAAAGCACAACGTGGGAGAGGCAGCGCTTCGCCCGCTCCGCACATCTGAGGCAGAAGTGCTGGAGACTCCAGCGGCCCGCCAACCGTCAAGTAATGAGATTGTTGTATCACACCCTGTTTACGTATGGTACGTCATTGCTTATCTAATCTGGGATATGACTTATGATGATCACAGTACATCATTGATGATCTGGCGCCTCGCCCACTGCCAAGGACAAAAGGGTAAGCGTGGGATGTGCAAGTGGCCCACCATTTGTATGAGGTTCACCTTTGTAACATGTATTGGCATTTCGTTTCAATCAATCAAAGTTGTGTGATTCATACATGGCTTCGCTTGCTCCACACACCTGAAGCAGAAGTGATGACAACTCGAGCTGCCTTCCAACCGTCAAGCAATATGAAATCTTAGGTGTAATAATTAGTTGGACCATTGCACGGCCCGCCTTTTGTCAATAAGATGTCTATATAATATTTCGTTCTCATCAAATGACCCTCATCGAACCTGGCACCTCACCTGCTGTGCCGGACAACAGTGTAAGCGTGAGATGTTCGAGTGGTCCGCCAACTGTGAAGCCACAAAGTATGTGTATCATGTTATGTTCATGTATGGTGAGCCAGTTATTACTTAAGCTGTGGTATGACATTAACTGATAGCTGCAACTCATTAACGTGTAGGTGCCTCGCCCGCCATGCAGGACGAAGGGAGAAGTGTGAGACATTCGAATGGCCCACTATTTGTTTGATGCTTTACTCATATGTAGTTGTGTAACATATATTGGCATGTTCAATGTGATTAATCAAATAATGTTCTGTGATTCATATGTGGCCTTGCCTGCCCAGCACATCTGAGGTGGAAGGACTGGAAGATTGGGCAGCGCACCATCTGTCAAGCACTAAGACATGTGTGTAATGTTTCATTCATGTATGGTATATCCTTCCTTATCTAATATGGGGCATGACATGTATGGATCACAGTATGTCATTTCTAAGATCTGGTGCCTTGCACGCCACACTTGACAAAGGTGGAAGCATTTGACCTTCGCATGGCCTGCGTTTGTCCACACCGTGTCTGTTATGATACTCAGTGCATATCAGATGATACAAATGATTCAACAGTCTAGGTTCTATACATGAAATACATCACATTGCACATTAATTCCCTCTGAGTCGAGCGACCCGGCATCCTTTAAGTAATAACATAGGTGTATCACATTTTGTTATCGCATGGTGCATCATTGCTTACGTAGTGATGGCTATGACTTATGATCATTACAAGATGTTGTTGATAAGCTGGCACCTCACCCGCCGCAGAGATCCAAGGTGTATGTGTGAGATAATCAAATTGTCCACCATGTGCAGGAGGTTTTCATTGGTCTCTGGTTGTGGAATATCTAGTGTCATCTCACATGTGTAATATGAATCAATGGAAGCTCTGCCATTGATATATGGCCTTGTCTGCCTCACATGTGAGGCAGAAGTGCCATGAGCTCGAGCAGCCCACCATCTGTCAA
>WITN01000280.1:0-98036 GCA_015025155.1 Lactarius quietus | reverse complement strand
ATGGACCCTGTCAAGATTACGGGCATCAAGGAATGGCCGACACCCAATAACCTGAAACAGGTCTGATCATTTTTGGGGTTCTGCAATTTTTACCGCCTTCATCTACCAATTCGCCCATCTGGCACGGCCTCTTAACAATCTGACTAGGAAAGGTCACATATGGAATTGGGGTACACAACAACAAAAAGCATTCGACACACTGAAGTGACAAGTTACATCAGAACCAGTACTAGTGCAACCCGATTTGAGAAGCCATTTGAACTCGAAGTAGACGCGTCTGGGTTCGCACTGGGAGCTGTTCTGATTCATGGGACCTGATCAAAAACGACATCCGGTGGATATTACTCTAGTACTCTATCTGAAGCTGAACGAAATAATGACATCTACGACTTGGAACTCCTGGCAATCGTAAAAGCCCTCAGACACTGGCGTCAATACCTTGCAGGATCACCACATCAAACAACAGTATATACAGATCATGTGAATCTCCAATACTGGCGAGCCCCTCAGAGGATCAGTCGATGTGTAGCACGAGAAGTATTGGAACTATCAGAATACAACATCGCGCTCAAGCATATCACGGGACGGACTAATGGAAGAGCCGACGCCCTGTCAAGATGACCAGATTATGGACAAGGAGAAGATGATAACGATCATGTCGTAGTATTACCTGATCACATGTTCCTCAATGGCACCAATACCCTTGAACTTACGACATCAGAACCATTTGATCAAAACTTACAAACCCTGACACCCTGGATCAATGCCCATAATCTAAAAAGGGAACACGGGTGTGGTACAAAAGAGGACGCAAGGTAGTTACCGTGAATAAAGAACAACGTAAGGCACTTATCAAAGATCATCATGACCCACCGGCGTTTGGACATCCAGGAATATCACGGACTACCCGCCTCGTAGGAGAGAACTACTGGTCGCCTCAGCTGATGAAAGAAGTGTATCAATACATCAAGGGATGTGCCGAGTGCCAAAGACACAAGGTCAATACGCAAGCACGAAAGGCCCCCTTATTACCTATCACACCAGTACCAGAAGCACTACCATTTCAAACGGTAGCAATGGACTTCATCGTCAAGCTTCCTGAATCGGACGGACACGATTCCATCCTAACTATAACAGATCATGATTGTACCAAAATGGCGATTTTCATCCCCTGTCAAGAAACCATAAATGCAGAAGGAGTAGCCCAACTATACTTCCAACACGTGTTTCCTCGATTTGGCCTTCCAAATAAGGTTATCTGTAACGTCCCGGGTCATAGTAAGTATCTGACCTAATCAATAACCGAGGGGGCATGATCAAGGGGACACTTACTGTACGATACAGAGGGCTGACTGATCGATTACTATACGCTGACCAATGACTGACTGATGGATTACTATACGCTGACTGATACCTGTGGACGATTACCTAGCAGATTAGTAGTAGTGGCGGTCTCGCTGACAAAGGCGGATCGCGCTAGTAGGATATAAGGAAGCTATGACTGTTGTAGTCGATAGCTTGGATTTCTTGTACATTTCTCGACTTGTTATCCAAAGCCAGGTTCCTATCCTCATCTCTCGCCCTTTGGGGCCGCGTATCAAGATAACAAAGAGCCAACTCCGCCTTCGCACGTTGAGATGACACTCAGTCTTTGTACTTGAGTAAGACTACTGCTGAGTCACCGCGTTCACTCTACGTTGCCTAAGTCAGGCTCACGTGCTGCTCGCACGTAACATTAAATCCAAGCTCTTCTAAAAACCGAACGCCGTGGCAACTCTCAATACCAAAGACGGCTGGGACTTCGTGCCCTATCGCATCGACTCAAGAGAACGAGACGCACCTGCTCGATACCTTGTAGGACGAGTACGGTGGCGACACGTACCAGATACCAGAGGACCGACGAAAATAACACCGGATATTACGCGGAAGCAGCCACATCACAGCGCTTCCACCCAGTAGTGTTCAACAGAGAACGCTGTTGCTGGGTCGAACTCAGGTGGAGCAACACTAACAGCTACTTTGAAGCGACACGACCAGCGCCGACGATCTAAACATCAACATACCATTGGTAGACGCACGACCAATTGATCAACAAGGAGCCATAGACGGCCAAGAAGAAGAACTAAACCTCGACACAGAACCACCTAGGGCCAATTCCAGATACGAACAACTACCCCAGCCCCGTCAAGTCGTACTAGCGAACACTCACCAACCCCACAAAGTGAAGCAGAACCCGAAGAAATTGCAGTGCAGTCACCAGAAATAGACGCACTCGTCGCACGAACAGCTGAGTTACATATCCCCGAACCAATTCGAGGAATACCCTTCAGCTACATGACTACCCAAACAGCGGTATCACCACCTCGACTCGTCATCAACGAGCAAACAGGTCACGTACAACAGCTGCAACCAGAAGACGTACAAGCTGTCAATCGAGCAATGGGACCAGATGTACCCGACGCACCAAGTATTCCTGAACACGACATGTTTTACGAGTTCCGACTCAATCGAAACCGAGTACCATCACCCGAAAACAGACCATTCCCACCCGCGAGAGGACCACCCAACGGCGGATGGCCACAAGGAGGAGGAGGAGGAGGAGGACCACCTCCAGCAGGACCACCTCCAGCAGGCACCGCCAGGGGGACCAGCAATAGCCAATCAAAACGGGAACGACAAATTTATCGGTAACCCGCCACCAACGTTTACAGGAGCAAGATCACAAGCAGAAGCGTTTATCCTTCAATGGGAGGTCTACGCAGGCGTTAACGCCAACCATTCAGCCATGAGGAACAAGTACCAAAAAGCTATGTTGTTCCTCACATACATACAGGGAAATGCGGTTAACCAGTGGGTAATGTCTGCGAGCCGATGGCTCGTCAACGAAGTAGCCACTGGGACGAACCAATTCGACAACAGGTTGTGGGAAAACCTCCTCAACGCATTTCAAAGACAGTTCGGAGACGTTCTTAGCAAGGAACGAGCCCAAGCCCAGCTCGACGCTGGCATACACATGAAGGATGGAAAGATTGACGACTACATCGCACAGTTCGAACAACTAGTTCGACACGCGGGTACAATATCAACGCCGAGCAAACGCTCAAATACTTCACAAGGGGGCTACCGAGGGCGCTGTACGAAACCATGTACCAACACGACGACCCCCGAAACTACGAAGAATGGAGGGAATCCGCCTTGAAGAGGCAGCAAAAATGGATTCATATGCAAACAGTCAGGGGAAACCTTGACGCATTCAAACCAGGACGTACGACAGGAGGAGCACTAGCTAAGTTGCTCGCCCCACTCAATGACGATAGAATGGACACATCAGCAGATCGTGTACGAGGACGACTAGCGGGAGCCGAAGAAATCATAGCAAATCACCCCAGGAACACCAGACCACCGTTCGTACCACGAGGGGGATTTATCCAAAGACAATTCAGACGAGACCATAGCCAAACGCAGTGTTACAACTGCCAGAAAATGGGGCATATCAGTCGCGACTGCAGACAACCTCGCAGACGTCGCGACACACAAGCACGCACCACAGAAGCTACTACGGAGGCCTCGCAACCAAAGAAGAGAAAGCGGCGGAATGGCTACGAGGAGTAGCCGGAGACGATGAGGAGGTCAAAGACCTAGTCCTACAACAATTGATGGGACAGGATTTTGGAAGCGCCTGAACCCGGCGGCCTGGGTGAGGGCAATAAATTGTAACTCTGTGTACATTATGCGCTACCGTTCTATGCGAGTACCAGTGTCGATTCGTGCAAGTTACAATATGGCCGACATCAAAGCGTTGGTGGACTCCGGAGCCACCGACAATTTCATCCATCCACAATTCGTCAAAAGAATGGGATTAGGACAACGGGCACTAGATAAGCCTAAAAACATTTACAACATCGACGATACCACTAATAAAGCGGGGCAGATCACACACTACCTCATGCTCAATGTGGAAATGGGAGGAACAAAAAAGGAAATGAGATTCCTCATTACAGACATAGGAAAAGAGGACCTACTATTGGGATACCCATGGCTTGCGACCTACGAGCCAAGATTTAGCTGGCGTCATGCCACTATTGACGAAAAACAACTCCCCATAGTACTACGATCGGTCAACCCAAACGACAGAAGAGCAGTGTTGGCAAGACTGCTCCAGGAAAAGGACAATGACGTGCGGGTATCACGCATGTTCACCAGGGAAGACAAAAAACAAATAACGACCGAACTAGAAGAGCAAGTGTATGGACGAAGATCGGCGGTCGAACTCGCTATTGACGCCAAACAATACACAAAAACGGTCAACATACCAAAAGAATACCAACAATTCGCGAAGGTATTCGGAGAAGAAGAAGCAAAAAGGTTTCCACCGAAGAGGAGTTGCGACCACGCGATCGAATTCAAAAAGGGAGCACCAGAGGCCATTGATTGCAAAGTGTACCCAATGACAAGGGTCGAAGATGCAGCACTGGACGACTTCATCGACGAGCAGATAGAGAAGGGATACATTCGTCCCTCAAAATCCCCGTACGCATCGTCATTCTTCTTTATCAAAAAGAAGGACGGAAAGCTACGACCTGTACAGGACTACCGAAAAATCAATGAATGGACAATACGGAATCAATATCCGTTACCCCTCATCAATGACCTGATCAAAGATCTCGGAGGGGCGCAAATATTCAGCAAACTAGACGTTCGACAAGGCTATAACAACATACGAATCAAAGAGGGCGACGAACACAAAGCAGCGTTCAAAACACGCCGCGGACTTTTTGAACCAACCGTTATGTACTTTGGACTGTGCAACTCACCTGCTACATTTCAGAGTTTCATGAACGAGATCTACCGCCCCATCATCGCAAAACATGAAGCGTTAGGAACGACAATACGAGTCTACATGGACAACATCGCCATAGCCACAAAACGACAGCCACACGCTCCAACAAAACACCAAGAAGCAGTCTGTGACGTTCTTGCCGTCGCTCAAAAACACGATCTTTTCTTCAAACCAGAAAAGTGTACTTTCAACGCCTCTAGCATTGATTACCTGGGGGTAATCCTTGAAGAGGGGGTAACACGCATGGACCCCGTCAAAATTTCAGGCGTTCGCGACTGGCAATCTCCATCATCGGTAAAGGACGTACGATCTTTCCTTGGTTTCTGCAATTTCTACCGGCAATTTATCAAAGGATTCGCTGCTATTGCCAAGCCGTTGAACGAGCTAACACGCAAAGACGAACCATGGGAATGGGAAGAACGACAACAAACAGCGTTTGATACGCTTAAACGAAGAGTTACCGAAGAACCTATCCTCGCACACGCAGACCAAAACCAACAATTCGACCTAGAGGTCGATGCATCTGGATTCGCAGTAGGTGCGGTACTACTACAGAAGAAACAAGATGGAAAACGACACCCGGTGGGATATTACTCAGCAACGCTCAACGCAGCCGAGCGTAATTACGACATATACAATCTCGAACTACTAGCCATAGTAAAGGCACTGCGAAACTGGAGGCATTTACTTGCAGGGTCATCCCACAAAGTACGCATATTCTCAGACCATCTCAATCTCCGATACTGGCGAGACCCCCAGAAAATTAGTCGAAGAATAGCGAGGGAAGTCTTGGAACTAGCCGAATACAACTTCGAAATACACCACGTAAAGGGAACCGCCAATGGAAGAGCGGATGCCCTGTCAAGACGACCCGACTATGACCAAGGGGAAAAGGACAATGAGGACGTTACGGTGTTACCAAATGAACTATTTGTACGAGCCATCAAAACCACAAGGCCACAAGACGAGCAAAGAATACGCAAATGGGTGGACCCACACAAACTAATCAAAGCCGACAGACTGTGGTGGTACCAAGGACAAAGATTAGTCGTCACGGGGGACCAGACGAAATCAGAGAAGTAATCCGCGCACATCACGATCCCCCAATTCACGGACACCCAGGAATAAATCGAACAACGCAGCTGGTAGAACGACAATACTGGTGGCCGACAATGAAGAACGACGTCGCGGACTATGTCAAAGGGTGCGCCGACTGTCAACGATGCAAAGTTAACACACAAAAAACGAAAGCACCGTTGCAACCATTGTTCCCAAAACCAGAAGCGACACCGTTCGAAGTAGTGGCGCTAGACTTCATCACTAAGCTCCCCAAGTCGAGAGGATACGATTCCATCCTAACGATCACTGATCATGATTGTTCCAAGGCGTCCATATTCATACCATGTATCGAGGAAATATCGGGAGAAGAGACAGCAGTCCTATACGCCAAACATGTGGTCGCGCGATTCGGACTACCCTCAAAAATTATCAGTGACCGCGATCCCCGGTTCGCATCCAAATTCACGAGAGAACTGTGCCGAATCCTGGGGATACAACAGAACATCTCGACGGCATACCATCCCCGTACCGATGGACAATCAGAACGCAACAACCAGTGGCTGGAGCAATACCTCCGGTTCTGGGTCAATGAGAGGCAGAACAATTGGGCGGAGTATCTAGCGCTGGCAGAATTCGCACACAACAACTGGACCAATGAGTCCACACGCGAATCACCGTTTAGATTACTGATGGGATATCACCCGCGCGCTGACTGGACAGATCAGCTGTCCCCAATACCACGAGTCGAAACAAGACTGAAACAATTGAAGGAGATAAGACAACAAGCGCAAGGACAAATGAAGAGGGCGCAACAGTCATGGATTAAAAATCGTGACACACCAAGGTACCAGATAGGAGACAAGGTCTGGCTTGAGGGACGTCATCTACGCACCAACCAGCCAACCACGAAGCTTGCGCCCAGACGACATGGCCCGTTCGCCATCACTCAGGTGATGTCACCTGTCAACTATCGGATAGAACTTCCCACACAGTGGAGCATCCACAATGTGTTTCACACAGATCTTCTCACACCTTACAAAGAGACGGTGACTCATGGCACCAATTATCAACGCCCACCACCAGAGTTGATCGATAATGTGGAAGAATACGAGGTCGAAAGAGTATTAGACTCCAGAAGAAGGGGGCGAGGGCGCAAGCTACAATACCTAATCAAGTGGAAGGGATACGCCGACTCAGATAACCAATGGGTCCCATGGGACGACGTACATGCGGACGAAGAGATAAGGAAGTACAAACAAGCCAATCCAACCGCTGAGACTCACATAAAAGCAGTCTCGACAGAAGACGTATCTTCCAAACCCTCTCATAACATGTCCTATGTCCCACTCACCATTGTCGCCATTGACGAGATCCCCTACGTCAACACCCTCACCACGTATGACGACAACAACAACGTGGACGACCCACTCTGCTCCGCAGTCGAACACGTCAGAGCAGCAGCAGAACGAGACCAAGACGAGCGGGACCTGGCCGAGGCTCGCAGGCGATTCCCCACACCCGCAAGCGGAAGAGTGGAGGAAGATGAGGAGGGACTACGGGCTACTGAAGGAGGTCATGACCTCCTGGCGACTGGACCAAGTGACGAAGATGACGCCGCAGGAGAGACGGACGAGGATACAGAGGTTGATGCGGCAAGTATCGTCCAGCCCTCCACCGCCTTCACGTCCACCACCGCTGTCGATCGATACAGCAGTGGCGACTCCTCTGACGGGTCATACCACGACACCAACGTCATCTGTACCCGATGCGACAACCCCCAAGACTATTGCCACTGCGCACCCATGCGCGTGCCCCCCCGAATCCAACATGAAGAAGAAACCGACGACACTACCGATGAAGCCATGGATGACGAAGGAGGAGCACCTCCGGTTGCTGTCATCTACGGCTCGATGGCGGAGGAAGGATACGCCGGGCGAGGACTCCCCTCATACGCCGAGGCACGCGACGCCTCACCCATCAATACGCGCCGAGCGAATGCGTCGAGGCGCCCTCACCGTCCCCTATCGCCTACTCCCAGCGGATTCGTCCTCAACAACGGGATGAATTGGGTACCGATGGTAATCGAGCATGAGGGGCGTCGCATCCCCGCCCGGTACGTACGGGTGCGGATGTGCGACAACCCGGAAGCTTTCGGAACCATGGGGCGCCACTTGCCCATCTACCGAGGGGAGATCCACGCTGAACCATGCCGAGATATGGGGCCCGCCGCTGAGTACTCCCGCGAGGATCTGCAGTATTTGGGAGCTGACTTCCGGGGACGGCGCCAGGTCGACGAGGCCCTCGCTCGGCTAGGGGATATTTCCCTGGCAGCCGAGGTGAGGCGCTACCGCGCGTCCCAGGAGGTCATCAAGGAGCTCGAGGCGGCGATTAAGCGGCTTGAGGACGACATCTTCGTCCAAGTCGACCGCGCGCGCCACTCGGCAAAACGGCTGGGAAGAGCCCACGCAATCTTGAGGGTGCGAGATGAACACGAGACCGATGTAGGGCTAACTACCGTACCTAATTGGGTAGTGGAGCGAGGGCGCTCACCCTTGTGAAGGGGGTGATGTAACGTCCCGGGTCATAGTAAGTATCTGACCTAACCGATAACCGAGGGGGCGTGATCAAGGGGACACTTACTGTATGATACAGAGGGCTGACTGATCGATTGTTATACGCTGACTGATGACTGACTGACGGATTACTATACGCTGACTGATACCTGTGGACGATTACCTAGCAGATTAGTAGTAGTGGCGGTCTCGCTGACGAAGGCAGATCGCGCTAGTAGGATATAAGGAAGCTATCGACTGTTGTAGTCGATAGCTTGGATTTCTTGTACATTTCTCGACTTGTTATCCAAAGCCAGGTTCCTCTCTTCATCTCTCGTCCTTTGGGGCCGCGTATCAAGATAAGCAAAGTACCAACTCCGCCTTCGCGCGTTGAGACGACACTCAGTCTTTGTACTTGAGTAAGACTACTGCTGAGTCACCACGTTCACTCTACGTTGCCTAAGTCAGGCTCACGTGCTGCTCGCACGTAACAGCTTTCATGAATCTGGACGTGAATCTTGGGTCTCGATCACTGATGACCTTATTTGGAAGACCAAATCGAGGAAATACGTGTTGGAAGTACAGTTGGGCTACTCCTTCCGCATTTATGGTTTCTTGACAAGGGATAAAGATCGCCATCTTGGTACAATCATGATCTGTTATGGTTAGGATAGAATCGTGTCCTTCGGATTCCGGAAGTTTGACGATGAAGTCCACAGCCACCATTTGAAATGGTAGTGCTTCTGGTACTGGTGTGATAGGTAACAAGGGGGCCTTTCGTGCTTGGGTATTGACCTTGTGTCTTTGGCACTCGGCGCACCCTTTGATGTATTGATACACTTCTTGCGTCAGCTGAGGCCACCAGTAGTTTTCTCCTACGAGGCGAGTAGTCCACGATATCCCTGGATGTCCGAACGTCGGTGGGTCATGATGGTCTTTGATCAGCGCCTTACATTGTTCTTTGTCAGCTGTGACTACCTTGCGCCCTCTTTTGTACCACACTCTGTGTTCCTTCTTTAGATTATGGGCTGTGATCCAAGGTGTCAAGGTTCGTAAGTTCTGATCGAATAGCTCTGGTGTCGTGATTTCAAGGGTGTTGGTGCCGTGAATGAACATACGCTCAGGTAACACTACGACTTGGTCGTTATCATCTTCTCCTTGTCCATAATCAGGTTGTCTTGACAGGGCGTCAGCTCTTCCATTCTTCTGTCCTGCGATGTGTTTGAGCGCGATATTGTACTCCGATAGTTCCAATACTTCTCGTGCTACACATCGGCTGATCCTCTGAGGAGCTCGCCAGTATTGTAGGTTCACATGATCTGTATACACTGTTGTTTGGTGTGGTGACCCTGCGAGGTATTGACGCCAATGTCTAAGGGCTTTCACGATTGCTAGGAGTTCCAGGTCGTAGATGTCATAATTTCGTTCGGCCTCTGATAGAGTGCTAGAGTAATATGCCACTGGATGTCGTTTTTGGTCAGGTCCCTGTTGAGTTAGAACCACTCCTAGTGCGAACCCAGATGCATCTACTTCCAGTTCGAATGGCTTTTTCAAATCGGGTTGAATCAGTACTGGTTCTGATGTAACTCGGCGCTTTAGTGTTTCGAACGCTCGTTGTTGTTGTGTGCCCCACGTCCATGTGTGATTTTTTCTAGTCAGATTGTTAAGAGGTCGTGCCAGATGGGCGAATTGGTAGATGAAGGGGTGGTAAAAATTGCAGAACCCTAAAAATGATCGGACTTGTTTCAGGTTAGTGGGTGTCGGCCAGTCCTTGATGCCCGAAATTTTGACAGGGTCCATGTGTGTCACCCCCTTTTCAAGGATTAGCCCCAGATAATCAATGCGTGGTGCCTCCCATGTGCACTTTTCAGGTTTGAGGTACAAGTTGTTCTTTTGGAACACTCTAAGAACATCTTTGACCGCCGTCCGATGGTCTTGCAGGGTAGCTGCCGTTGCAATGAGTACATCGTCCATGTAGATAATGATTTCCGTTCCCTGTTTTGTATATTCCTCTTGAACGGATCGAAAGATATGGTTCATCATGTTCTGGAATGTGGCGGGAGAATTTGTAAGTCCAAAGAACATGACTGTTGGCTCAAAGAGACCATATTTGGTCTTGAATGCCGCTTTATGTTCATCTCCCTGTTTGATCCGTATGTTGTTATATCCCCATTGCACATCAAATTTTGTAAATATATGTGCGTCTTTTACTTGTGTGATAAGGTTGGGGATTAATGGGAGTGGGTACTTGTTTTTGATGGTGTACTCATTAAGTTTGCGATAGTCTTGTACCGGTCGAAGTTTTCCATCTTTCTTTTTGATAAAGAAGAACGGTGATGCGTACGGGGATTTTGATGGTCGGATGTAACCTTTCCGAAGTTGAGTTGAGATAAACTCCTTGAGAGCTTCATCTTCAGTCCCCGTTAGCGGATACGGTTTGCAGTTAATTGCTTTGGGCGCCCCCTCTTTTAGTTCAATCGTGTGATCCCATTCCCTGGACGGGGGAAATCTTTGTGATTGTTCCTCATCAAATACCGCTGCAAATTCCTGATATTCTGTTGGTATTTCTTTTGATTGCGGACATTGCTGCTTGAGCTAAATCGCTCGCAATGGTTGCGGGGCGACTGCTTTCTTCTTCCAACTGCCGTACGATCTGATCTTTTTCAAGGTCCAAGAGAGTGGTCGTGTAGATTCTTGAGATCGTGGGTCTGATCATGAGGTTCCTCCAATTTAGTGAGCGCACAACCACTGGTAAGAACCTTGTATCAATGGTGCTGCTCTTCCAATGGAAGCGGGGTTCGAATGTAGACAACCAGGGGTATCCCAAGATAAGATCTTCAAGACCTAGATCTGTAACGAGAAATCGCATTTGCCTTTCTTGACTTCCTGTTCGAACTTCTAGATCAACATAATCCGTTAGCATTCCTGCTCGGTTATTGGTCCCGTCAATATTCCAGATCTTTCGAGGCCTATCCAAGCATTGGGTTCCAAGTCCTAGTCTTTTGATTAATTGGGGGTCGATGAAATTATCGGTCGCCCCTGAATCCACCAGTATCTTTTTGTCGGCCATTGCACTCTGCATTCGAAATGAAACAGGGATTTTCATACTTCGATAGCGAGTAATGTACACGGAGTTACAGAGTGTGCGAATAGCTCTTGCCCAGGCCGTTGGGTTCGAGCTCACGAAAAATCCTTTCCCATAAAGACCTCCTGAATGAGTCGATCCTTGTCATCGTCTTCCAGTTCTTTGATGGCCGCCACCAGTTCCCAAGCGCTCGGCTTCTTATCTTCCTTTGTCTTGGCACTTTGTACTTGAGCGTCTTCCTCTTGGGGGCTAGCTCGAGCTTGGGATGCCTGCAACTTTAACGGGCAGTTGCGACTCATATGGCCAGTCTTGCGACAACGGAAGCATTTTCCTTCGGTCATCAATTGAGTACGCTCGTCATCCGTCAGTGCTGCCCTAGCTTGAGTGTGGCCCACAGAGGTATCCATAGCATTGTCATCTTTCTTTTTCAGTGCTTGCTGCCACTGAGGTTTGGTGAACTTCTTTTTTGTGTCGTTCTGGAAGCGGCTAGTGAGATAAAGATATTTTTGGTGTTGTTTGCATGCTTCGTCTACCCAGTCTTCGAAGCTGACAAGGTGATCACTGAATTCGATGACCTTCCGGTGGAGGGCATTGGGGAGTCCTCCTGCGAACATCTCAATGACTGCAGATTCTTGAAGGTCATGTCCCGCAAGTCATGCAAGTTTCTTGAATCCTGCAACATACTCGTCGAACTTGCCCTCTTTCATGCGGTAAACTTTGAGCTCGTTCTTCGATTTTTGGGCTACCATGGTATCAATGAATGCGTCTTTGAATCGATCGAGTACGGTGACCCAGAGGTACTTGTCCCAGATAGTGGCTCCTCCTGCGATTTGATCGTGGAGCCACGCTACTTGTGCTCCAGTCCATTCGACAACGTATTCCCCTTTGACATAAGACAAGAAAAGCATGGTGCGGGTGAAGGGGCATTGCATTGTGTCAGCGTTCCAATTGAGTCCTCGATAGATATTCCATTCAAGGAGAAACTGTTCAGTTTTGTCTCAATCACCGTTAAAGGTTTGGGGTTCATTGCCGACTAACTTTCCATTAGTTCCCCTCCTCTGGCTCCCATATCTCCCCCTCCTCCAGGCCCTCCATGGGGTGGTCCTGGATTGGGGTTACCGCCTCCTTCTCCTCCTCCTCCGGGTAGAGGATTGATATGAGCAGGGGGATATCCTCCTGGTGGAGGATCGCCTCCACCTCCTCCTCCTCCGCTTGGTCCTCCCCCGGAAGGGAATCCCGGGGGTATTCCAAATTGAGCAGTTCGGCCCAATACAGTCGCTGGAGGGACAGTGGTAGTTGTTGCAATTTGTGACATTGTAGAAGCCAGCGTAGGTAAACCGGAGATAGTACGGGTTCGGGTTGTGGAAACTTGTGTGGGTACGTGTTCAGCCAATCAAGCAAGCTTCGTTTCTTCGTCTTCTTGTTGCAATGTAGTGGGAATTTTGACGTCTTCGTCCGATTCGTCTCCTGCGTCTGATGTGAACTGTAGTCGTTCTTCTGGTGCGTTGTCTTGTTGTCCGTCAATGGGACCCCACTCTGATCGATCAACCTTTTCAGGTTCAGGGATGGATAGCTGCAGCTGGTGGAGGGAATTGGGTGGTCGGGTAATCTTCCAGTCACCACTTCGTTGGCTTCATTGGGCTGTTCCCCACTCGAGTGTATTGAAGTCGAATTCGACTGGAATATCAATTCGTTCAAATTGACTATAGGCAAAGTAACTGGAGCATGTAGCGTCAGGGTCATCCTTCCAGAATGCTCCCTTGAGAAATCTGACAGGGACGTTTCGTTCGCCTCTTCGTTCGATTCGTTCGTTTGTTGGGTACGCCACGGTTGGGAAGAGGTCTGAGTTAATGTTACGTTCGACTGGACGTATCAACTCGACTTGAGTAGCAAGCATGGAGTACCTGTTATGCGAGGGGTTCGATTGTTGATGTCTTCGTAGCGACCTCCAAACCTCCCCTGATGAGGGTCGTGGATATGGCGTCGACAGTATGCGAGAGCGTAGGGTATGACCCTAGGCGGAGTAGTGAATATACGAGCGACGGAGTTAATACGAAGTATCTCCAATCGTCGTAGAGAAGAAGGTTGGAACTGACAAGTCAACTGGACTTGGATGCAGCCCGCGGTGTGTGACAGCGTGAAGTCGATGAGATTCAAGAACTCAGACCTAAGGTCCAAGTCCACCACGAGTACACGTTATATACAAATCAGGACGCGCCACTACTGGTAATTGGGCTACTAGGATTGCCACTAATACTACTAGTACCAGTATAAGTATGACGCCATATGGAACAGTATCGAACGAGATAGAAGTACAGTGACGATAAGAAGGGGATCAGGAGACCGAGAAACGCGTGGAAGCAGGGAATACGAGATAGAATATGAAAATGGTCCCAATGATAGTCCATATGACGCGAAACACTGTGGCAAAAGTACAGGCCAAACGGTCAACATAGGTGACACGCGTGGCTGATCGTAACAGGATGGTACTTATCTTCCATAAAGCACTGAAGACATTTGTGGCTCAGCACAGGGACGTCAAGATTTGGCTCACTTGGTCTCCCACGGTCAGGGACAGGACTCAGGTCACTACAGCAAGACAGGCTGCTCTCAGCACCTGCACCATCACCCCCCTGCCATGCTTTCATCTATCCACTCACCTGCACATCAGAAAGCTATGGCTCAGAAGCACGCCTTCGCTCAATGGGCTGCAGAATGGCTCAAAAACCATAGAGCCAAACCCATACCATACTTTGCTAGGGAGTACACCCTTACCCACCCTCCTGATGGCAAGAATCACCCACTCTGGCTTGGAGTGACGAAGACCACTGTTGACATCACCCACCGTACCACATCCACTGCACTTTGTCTCATGGTGGGACACGCCTTCATGTCAGACTACACCAAGCAGTTCCATCCTGACATGCCCCCAGACAAGCTTGGCTGCAAGTGTGGTTTCCCAGACTGCTCTTGGCACCACCTCGTCTACAACTGCCCCTGGTTTGAGGACACGTGAACCACCACTGCAGGACGTGCATGCTGGGACAGCTTCTCACCAGAAGATCTCATGGGCAAAAATGTGGCTCTTTGTGGAAGGTTTTACAACTTTCTGCACCTTTCCAGAGCTGCTTTCAAACCCAACGAAGACCTAGTCTCCCATCCCCCTGACCCGGGTTAATCACAATCTGCCCCACATGAAGATGTCCCCACGTTGGGTGAGTGTCTACGTGTAATTCTATTGTGTTTCATTTGTTGTGGTCTTCTTTTTCCTTTTTGACTGTATACCTAACATATTTAGCCATTGGCTCTACTTTGCTTCCACTGGGTGGGTGCACATATTATTTACCAATTTCCTTTCGGGATATGTCTACCTTTACTTAAATACGGACTTTATGTCTTGTGACCAGCTTTGTATCATGTACTGCTCCGGAATATAAATTCATTCAAATATATATATATATATATATCGTCCCTCCAATTCTTTCCTTGCATGGCCTCCCGCCTACTAGTCTGGGCTCAAATGCACACAGCCACTACTTAGTCCAAAGCTAGATCAAAGTTCTGTATGCAGTGCTATATAGGTTTTTCTATCCATCTGTACAAGATGAGGGATGTAGTGTGTTATTTAGAGCTGGAAGTAACGAGAAACTAAGAACATGCCAACAGTTACGAGGTAGGGTACAGTATCGCGATTCGCGGAATGGATATGGACAAGATGAGGTCGGGAATACGAGGATGTCTAGTAGAAAGAAAAAGAGAGGCCTCAAAACCTGACCGCCTCCATGAAAACAAGATGCAGCATTCCTCCTTGAAGTTACGCGGCGATTGTGCTAAGACCTACACGCTCGATTCCGAAATTCGACGTTGGCTTTGAGAAGCGATGGCCGTCTCCTTTAGCGAAAATAAGTATCGATCTGGAAGTTGCGAGGTGGTGTGACCATCGTACCAGTTTTGACACTTCGAACGTATGCCCCACAATGTCGTCAGATTTGTCCAGCGCGTAGTTCGATGCGGTCGAGCGCTGCACCATGATGGAGCCATCAGTTTGTCTGGATTTAGACTCCAAGGCGTCACTCGGAGGCGCAATTTGGAACGAAGTCAGGTTGACTGAGTTATTCGAGTTGTCGGGGCTCGACCGGTCACGGACGTAGTCCCGACTGTTCAACCTGAGATTGGTGACGGTAAGAAGTTAGACCTACGGCGACACACCAAATAGACTCACATAGCAAGCACAGAGTTTACATAGACTGTAGGGCAAACGTCAATTCAGTACCTCTATGATAGGCGATTGTAAACGTACATTTGCCCATTGTGAAGAAAATTGCCATTGAGATCAGAGACTCGCGTGAACGGATGTACTGGTCATGAAATGAGAAAATCTCAAATGGAAAGGATTGGGACGGAAATATCCTACAGCGATAGTCATGGAAAGACCAATGAGGCTGATGAAGTTAGTTTTAGGCCATCGGTCAACATAACAAGGAATTCACCTTGTCAGCAAACCCGAATTAATAGTGTAAGCCATCAAGGTCATGATCATGGAATCAGTGCTGTACATGAATGTGAGATCTACGGCATAAGTGTCAAATGGACGTACTTACCTCGCGATCCCAGTCTTCTTGCGATAGAGAGCCCAACACATCAACCCCGCGATCATAAGGTCCTGCGCCCCAACCATACCTATCGGAATTCCAATAATCCACTGTGAAACTGTTAGCGTTCGTGAATGGGGTGTGAGTCGAAAACATACAGGCGAGCTGGGTTTGAACCTGGTGGCGACCTCCGTACCAGCAAGCCTGACGATAGGTTTCAATCATTTGATAAACACGAGTAGGATCTATACCCACTGTTTTGCGGTGTCATCTAGCATGCAAAAAATTCACGTACGAAAAAGTGACAGCAAGCAGACAACTCACAAAATCCAAGGGCTTCAGAAGATGCGAATGAAGATGTCATGGTTGTATCTCCCAGGGAATAACAAGAGCACTTACAGTTGCCGATGATGGTAAAGGATACCTGCGAAACCACGTTCAGAGGTGCTTTGGCCAGTCAAGCAAGCAAGATAACTTACGATCAAGATCGGGGGGATGACACTTCGGCTCACTGGTGGAAAAGAAAATTGGGGTTTGGAAGAAGTGCAGTAACCGACAGAGGGAAAAACTCACCGAGGTAAATTTGTCTCGCGTAATATCTACGCTGAGTTAGCACAATGGAAAGCCAGAGATGGTGCGAACGACGAACAGTTGCACGGAACTAGAGTAGATGCCCTGCAGAAGACCTCAGTCAATACGTAAAGATCACCGAATGCAAAACGTACCCCGAAATTGCCCTGAATCTATTTCAGGCGGGCGTACAGTAGCGTGAATGGAACGAAGGTAAGTTAGGATAGTTCGTGGTTACGTACAATGAAGAACCTGGAGCAGATCAGAAACGACCGACTTAGCTATACCAAGATGACTTACCACTTATTGGCCGATAAGGCTTCGAGATTGCCGAAGTTCAGGACCAGGTACCTACTGTAATGAGCACACGAAGGATAGACAGTCTTTCCACCTCACCAATACATCGTATAAGCGACCATAATTGTATGTGCCGTATCCATGACTCTACAGTAATGAAGCCATTTCAACTTGGATGAACTAAAACTCAGTTGAGAATGCTACGTACGTTAGGAACGCAACGTAGGACTTGAGTGCATTGGTGTCTTTATTCCAATAGTGCCTAGGACCGGTTAGTTTGTTACAACCAGAGATAACGACTATTTACCAGAAGTACACCCATCTAACACATTCACCAGGTCAGCGTAGCTGCGTAAGAAAGGAGGATGCGTTCACTCGAACTCACGTCTGCCCAAGTGTCAAACCAAAGAGACTACAAAATCGATCGATCAGGAAAACTACCGAGAAGCCCAAGGGAAGACTGACGCTGTGCTGACAATAAACCCGATCAAAGCTGCTCCGTAGGAAGTGCTGAGGTCGACGATAGCTGAGCCAGGCATGTCGCAATAGGACTGAAGTTGTGTCATCGGAGTGCAGTATATAATGAAATACCTACACACCGTCGTCCTATCTGGTTCGAGCGGACCTGAACACTACCTGATCGCGGAGAGGGTCGAGAAAGGTAGCATGGCACAGTAATTTGTGAGTGCCAATTATTTTATCTTTCGTTTTGGGCTTGCATGGAAGCGATGTAAAGACGTGAGACACGCAAGACCAACCTTGAAACCAACTGAAATTCAAAATGGACAAGTGATTTTCGGGGGCAATAGCTGATTTTGGCCTGATTTACAATTTTCGTTCGGTGACTAAGTTCCTGAATCGCCGAAGGTCGGACCGGTCTGATCGGTGTGCCCGTTCGGAAAATCATCTGACACCATCACAGCAAAATATTTTCCGGCAATTTCCGGTTCTTCATTTTGAGAACCCTTTCGGAAATTGGTGAGGAATTTTTTTCCAAAAAGAAGTAAAGTGTGAGCGCTAGTGAGCGCTATGAGCGTCTAATGATCATTGACGGTTAATGTGTTTACCCACGAGTTTACCGAGGTAACTTACTCTGACTTACTGTAAGTTACAGCTGAATCCAAATTAGGGGGTACCTGACGGAATTAGCACATGTGGCTGAGTCTAAGCTGACTTGCGGCTGGGTTCACAGTTAAGTACAAGAAAGGATAATGAAAAATAGGTTATCTGGAAAATATTCTTAAAAAACTCCGGCATCGCTCCCGGGCCACCCCTTTGAACTCAGCTGCATATAAGTTTCGAGAAAAAAGGGTCCCCTAATTTGGATTCAGCTGTAGGGTACGTGTTTTGTTTACTTGCTCACGGATCACGTGATCAAGTCCTCAGGCCTCATGTGCAGTTTCAATGGGTTTTTTTTTTTTTTTTTGGATCCAGATTTTATATCCTGCTTATACGACAATGGTACAGTAGCGGCTACAACAGGCGGTGAGCCCGTCATGTGGGCGTAGTGGCGAAGGCCCGTTGTAGGGCTGGTGGTAGGGATGGCGAGCGATGTAAAGTACAGGAAGACCAGAAGGAGGGACAGTTAAAAACCGTACCCAATTGTTAGGACGGTTTAAACCATACCGAACATAGTAAAGAGTGTCCAATTATGCAGGTTCTCGTGCCCTTCTCAGCTTCACACACACTCTAGTTTCCTCCATATACTTCAATAAGCTGAGACCTAGGTCAAAGCGTTTGGGGTCGAAGATGTCTTGGAGTGTCCGTGGTGGGAAAAGGCCAAAATGTTTGAGGCGCGATGTCGCAAAGACCGGGCAGTGGAGCACCACGTGCTCCACTGTTTGAGGGAGTTCCCTGCATGTTACGTGCGAGCTGCATGTGAGCCTGACTTAGGCAACGTAGGATGAACGCGGTGACTCAGCAGTAGTCCTACTCGAGCACGAAGGCCGAGTTTCGTCTCAACGCGCAAAGGCGGAGTTGATACTTTGATTATCTGGTGCACGGCCCCGAAGGACGAGAGGTAGAGAGATAGAAACACGGCTCTGGATAACAAGTTGAGAGAGTTTACAAGAAATCCAAGCTATCGACTACAACAGTCGATAGCTTCCTTATATCCTACTCGCGCGATCCGCCTTCGTCAGCGAGACCGCCACTACTACTAGTCTGCTAGGTAATCGTCCACAGGTGTACAGTCATCGTATCACAGGTCATCAGTCAGCGTACAGTAATCCGTCAGTAAGTCATCAGTCATCGTACCACAATCGATCGGTCAGCCATCCGTATAGTACAGTAAGTGTCCCCTTGATCACGCCCCCTCGGTTATCGGTTAGGTCAGATACCTACTATGACCCGGGACGTTACACTGCAGGTGCAAGCCACATCCTCTTCAAGGACAGGTGTGGGCCATGGGAATCGTATGAGATGGTCACCTATAAAAGTGTGTCCAGTAAACAGTCGGAAAAATGTAGATTGAATATCACAAGGTATATTGTGTTGGATGGTTGTGTCACCTTTTTTAAGGCCGGTAGATGTGATTCGGAGTATGTGGTGCACTCGTCCGTCTGGTGGTCTGGAGAGTGCTGATCTGTAAGCGAAGGAGGTTTGGGGGGAGGCCCAGAAGCGCTCCTCCCAGGCTTGTATAGTGAGACGGGCTGTAGCCTGTTTCTGGTGGAGTATGGTGTGGAGTTCCTTGATTTGTCCTAGAGGGGTGAAGCGGATAGCATATTTGGCTAGCTGCCTTGCTCTCTTGAAGCCTACCAGGGTGTTGTCGTCCCAAGACCAGGTGAATTGTAGGGAAAGGTTGTTGTGGGAAGAGAGGAGTGCGTCAATGCTGTGAGTATATCATACTATAGATTCCGTACGGTACCGAAACACCTTATCCTAACAGCCGTTGTATGTAAGAGCCAGGGCTGTATCAAAGAAAAGTAGCTTGCTGACTACTCAGGCCTCGACAGGCCTGTCTGTAACGTTTTGGCCCAACGCTACCTTCAGTGCTGCCTTGACCTGCAGACTGGAACACATGTCGATGACGAGAGCCGACGCTACTCCGAATGACGCCTGGAATAGCCGAATGATGACAAGAGAGGACCAAATAATGAGGCCTCTATAGATAAGTCCACAAAGGGACAACAAGACAAGCAGACACAAATGAAGGGATAGCAATGCAATTAACAGGGACCAACCATGCTAGTCGTGAGGTGGTATGAGAATACAAAGCTAAGGACCGTACTGCCCAAAGCTGCTACCTATATACTGCTCCAGGGACTGGGTTTCAACCTGAGTCCCAAGCTAAACTATGATAAGAGAGATAAGCATACGGCTTATCCTCTAATAACATCAGTCCATCAATGATGTGCCACGGCCCCACAACATGAGGCGAACAGCCTTAAGGGCCATCAGGGATAAGAGTCACTATGACTCACCCAAACAGAGATAACACTCAATGTGGCTAGTCCATCAGAAATATCCATCAGAACCCCAAGATAAGGGCCTGGAACGACCTCGGCTTCTGATAAGCTGGCATGGGCATAAGCCTGACCCGGTCACATGACTGGAACTCTTCCTCAGTCACGTGAAACCCGAACATATTCTTATCACGTGATGTCTCGTGGCACAATATTCTTTGCATGCCTTCGCAGGCAGCACGCACTCTTGCACGTGCGCCGAATGTCACATGACCGCATGGCACAGTTCGTGACACTGTCGCTCTATACCCTGGTGCTTCGTCCCTGCGGATTCAGCGCCGAGGTCCACCGGCAATTGGGACTATCCACAGTTGCTCAGTGTTCTCCTGCGAGGCTCCAGTTACCACTGGTAGAGCGTCTTTGTTTGAAGGGGCAGTGGGTGCATGGGGGGTGGGGGGGCAGGGGGCTTGTCTGGCTTTGCTGCAGGTGGGGCCTGTAAGGCTTGCCCGCTGGCTGCTTCCTTTCCCACGTGCACCACTTTGGATTTGGGGCACTTGTGCTTGCTGGCAGTTTTACGTGACTTGAACTTTCGCCCACATGCCATGCATTGCCGCTCACGAGGTGGGAGTTTGGCAGCTTTCACCGCCTCATGGTCCCTTTCCCACTTAGCAGCATGGCTCCTCTTCCGTGCAAGACGCCTCTTCTCCTTTTGGGCATTATTGGCCTTGCGGCCACCCACTTGGAGATCGAAGAAGGCAAGGTTGCCCTTTCCATTAAGAAGCTCCAAAATATATACAAACATCACCTTTTTCACTGTGAGAACAGGGTGAGGTACTAGTGCGACAGCACACTTGACCAGGTGGGAGTGGTATTGGGGAGTGAACTCAACCCATGAAATGTTCCCGTCCTCAGCCTTTTGGGCTGAGCTGACATTAGCCAGGAGGTTGGCCCTTGAGAGGAACCAGCGACGACGGAAGATGTTGAGAATGTCGAAGACCAAGAGTTCAACTTTCCCAGGAAGTGACCGTTTGAGTTTAGCCCCATCCCTCCCAGCAGCTCGGTCAGCGCTGTCAGGAAGCCAAGGAGGGGGCCAATCCATGAGGGTGTCCTGTGGGCCAGGGAGAAGGATGTGCTCCACCTCGGAAGGAGAGGACATGGTGGTAGAAGGCGTCTTTGTTGCTCGGCAGTTTCGATGGGTGTCATGGCGTTTCCGGCAACGCTCAGCCAGGGCCCTGGGCTGTTGACCAAGCCTACAAACTGTCTACATAGGCTTATTAAACGACCGCCAGCCACTGTGCCAGTGATCTAATGATGGTGAGATTCGGATCTTACCGCCATACAGTCAGAGTTATCTGATCTCCGATCTCCAAAACTGCCGTCAGATGGTTACTGGTTACTGTACTGTGCAGTCAGTCTCTTGCCATGACCATCCTCTTCAAGTTGACAGTCACCCAGTGCCCTAGCGGTGTTTTACCGTGGTGTCCGTGAATTGGGTATGCCAGCATGCGGTAGTGTTCTCCTCCGCCCCAATTGCCATTCTATATCACACGGCTTTGCTTTTCTCCCGTACCCTGCTATAGCGCCATTGGTGTAGGCGGTATCGCTACCGGATTGGTGCAACCTCGATTTGCGCGCGTGAAAACGGGGGAATGTCAAGATGGAAAGGTGAAGGATGCGATGGAGTGAGTCGGTGTGGTATTGTGAGCGAACGTCTGCGCAACTGAATAGGCTGATATCACGAGGTAGGTACTTGGAGTCTACCCGCCCGCTGTCTTAGAACCTATCTCCATATATATTAGCAAATGCTAACTGCTAAGTTACCTATCACGAACAAGTCCCGTCAAGCTTCGTTATGTGGAGTGAACACTGACCAGTGCATCGGGCGTAGGAGTGGCCTTCGGAAAATGGTGACGTGACGACATCTTTAGTTGAGAGTCTGAGTGAGGAAACAAGGAAAGCGACTGGACTGGGATGGTAAGGAGAAAAAGGTGGCGGATGAACCAGACATGACACTCTCACCAAGACGCTCACTCCAACTGTACTGTACCTAATACACCAGATTTCCATAGCCTGTTTCATATGGCTATACTGTATTACGATGACCATCTTGTTTCCGTATGTTCAATGGCATTATGGCTGCAACTAAATACGGTATGGTGGGTAGTGCTAGCACCAACCTCACCTCATCAGAGAACTCGGAAGCTGTTGGTGGGTTTGAGTTGAGTTTTGAGTTCCAGACAACTGAGCCAAGCGGGTGAACTTTTGACCTTGAAACGCATCCAGGTTCCGGCCTGGCTAGAGCAGCGCCTCAGACGGGCTAATCCATTCACACTGCTAATCCGTTTTCGGTAATTACCGCACACCGAGCCGCGGAAAAAAACGACAATAAGAAACCCTCACTACAAATGTCGGAGGAGACCATCTAGATATGCGGCCACGTTTCAAGCCATTCCAGTCAGGTACAGTCAATGGTGCAATGTCTCCATATTCTTGTCCATGCTTGCCTTGATATTCACCAGGCTGTCAATGGCGGCAGCAGCGGGTTCTAATCGATATCGGTTACCGATTGATGCTGACGAACTGCGACATCGACGCGAGGCAAACCGGTGAGCACAAACTGTAGACATATATCACTGGCAATACACCAAGCTGCGTTTCCATTAGATGAGAGGACCGTACGGACCTGACTTGGTATACTTCCAGTGGCAAGGAAGGGTCGATGGCCCTTACGGTAGAAGGATTCATGCCCCCAATACTGCGGTCGTGAGCTCACTGCCAATGGGCGACGTGATTCCCTCTCAGTCAGGCTCCGTGTGACGATGCGTGATGTGCAAGTCATTCGAGCCAGCTGGAAAATAACTTAAGACCGGGAGGTGCAGATCTGCAGCGTACAACACCTGCACTGCCCCTGTGTATCACCACTCTCATTGGAACTCCCCCTGAAGACGGAATGTGTCGACTGATCGGCAGAATGTTACAGACAACTAAGATTTGTAGTGCGAGCTTCTCCAGCCCGTTGAAATTTCGGATGAGCAATCAAGTCAGCACTCTCAGCGCTCAGCCGCCAGCGCATTTGTCATACTCAGTCGCAGCCTGGATCACTACCGGAATTTGCTCAACGCTATCTTCTACGAGGCCTTGGATACTGTACCAGTTTCGCATGCGCGAGCTTCTCGTAATCGCATAATGTTATAGACTTTCTTGCTCTCTATCGTGGAACCTGTCTCCCTTGAGTGACTCCTTTCGACGACAAATCTACAAAGACACGGTCACCGGCACCCTAAGGAATCTGAATTGATAATGGGCTTTCTATGTGCGTAGAAAATGCCTTCAGGATCAAATGGTACAGTAATGAGGTGTTTATAGTTTCACTCGCTCTCATCTGGTGAACTAGACGGAAGAAGCCATAGGCCGCCTTATAGAACATGCAAAAAGCTTTTTTTTTTTTTTTTTGATTCCCAGTCCATTTCCGCAGTTGTACGCACGTCCGAGTCTTTCTCTGACGTGAGTAATGATTTCTGCTTAAAAAATGCCTCTCGCACCTGTTTTATGACCTCTAGCTGAATACTGAGCACTCGTTGGGAATCGGGGAGGGGATTTACAATGCACTGTACACTATAAACAAAAATGTGGCCTTAAACGACGGCCCCTGGTTAAAGTGCGATGAGCATCACACGAGCGCGCACTTCACCAGCTCTCAGCTCGTATACTTGTTAACCTACACCTCAGGAGGTGGGTCATGCACATCAAGGGTAGGCTTGAGCATGTTTTGACATGGATAGCGTGAGGTCCTTGATACGTCTTCAGGATGACACTCGACGGGGATCATCTCAAGGGCTTGGTCCACCATGTGTGAGCATTCGATACGGACTTGAGTCTCTGTCGGAGACGCTTTCCGGCGCAACATCAACACTCTGGAAAAAAAAATCAGAACGTTTAACCAGCAAAAACTTTTCAGGGCATCACACTTACAGCCGACAGGCCTAGGATGAGGTGCAGCATCAATAAAGTGAACATAGCTGGGGAGAGTGAAATATATTACAAGAGCGGAGGGTAGAACGGACGCAAACGCAGGGCCAATGCCTTTGATTTCGGGCGATATTGTTGAGCTACGGCAAAGTCAGTCAGGTGGCAGCCCGGATGGTCTTTGGTGACTCACCTGAAATAAGTTCCAACCGACAACATGTTCAATGCAGTCATTACGACGTAGACCAGCACCCCTACGTGACCGGATCAAAATAAGAATGACAAACCGAACCGATTATGCATGGAGCAAAGCATAACCTGCCTTGTCTCAGAAAACTCTGGCCTAGCGGGCCGAGAGTACCACGTTCCCGAAAGCATTGCTATACCGATTGTGATTATCGTTCACGTGGGAAAGGTACAGGTCATCAGACTCACCCAAATCATGATGAGCATGTTGAGGCCATCGAACGAGGCCGAGAGTATCTAGCAAAATCTTGGTGAGGTTGAGGCTATAGCACGCGATAAGTGACATCGCACAGAGATCAACTGCGCAAAAAAGGACCATATGTCAGTGTAATCATACAGGCGCGCAGAAGCCCTAGACGCACTCCTAAGTGAAAGAAGGCCAAGGGAACCTTTGCTTGAGTGACCCCTTGCGTTCCGCTGGCCGCAGGTACCACACGAGTTGGTTGATCCGAAACGGCGTAACAGCTACTGCGGTTGACCACAAGGAAAATAGGGTTCACTGCGATTTTATCGAAGAGTCAGTAATACGTCTTGATAAACAAGATCTTCAGGACAAACGGGTTAGCTTTGAACTCATTACCCAAATGATAATGCCAACAAGACAGAAGAATGAGACTGAAAGAACGGCGATAATCGTCTTCTTTTTCCCAGAAAACGCATATGTACGCAACATTAGAATGACTGAGGCCGAATGTGAATAAGAGTTAAAGAACGTGGACCAAGTTCTGCTTACTTTGTGCAGAGAACACCTATAATTAAAATGTGAGGAAAGATTATAAGGAATGTTGGAGTGGCCGCACCGTGGGTAAGGTACAAACGTAGAGAGCATGATAGTATGACTCGCAAACATTTTGATCGTGATCCCCGAGAAGACCCCATAATTGGAATGGAGCCATGGCCAGCGGGTAATAGCGGCAAAAAAAATACAAGAATTTCACAGCGCTCCACGGAGAAGGGTATATCTGTCAATCAACAATGACAGCAATCAATTAGCCCACTCATCTGCATATGGGACATGCTTACAAGATCAACTTCCTGGTCCAGCCTAAACACCCAAGTCAAAATAAGCATTCTGGGTGTCAAAAAAGTGAAACGAAGCGTCGAGATTCAACGGACAATATGATCCAATCATAGAAGCACACGACGTCTAGAAGACTAATCATCAGGAGAAGCTGGACTAGCGTCTAGCCTCGGAGGGAAACATACAGGCAGCTAGAATGGTCTTGAGTGGTTAACGCTGACAGCAAGAGAGAGTGGCACACTCACATGCGGTGCTGTAGCGCGACCTAGATGCCGCCAGCAGGAACAAGTAAAACCTCTCGGTCAGTACATGACATTGGGGCAAGAGAAATTGGGACGCACGTGACTACTGCATCCAGGCCGGACTCTATCACCTGGAGCACAAGTGGCAACTTTTTTGACATAGATGTGAATACTGTAGAGGGCGGAGCAGACGCTGAAAAGTGAAGCGGTAGATTCTTGAGTAGATCGATATATCCGAGCACACTGACAACAACTCTACGAACGGAGCATCAACAGAGATGGCGTCCGAGTATACCGTTCAAGCTCAAGCTTCACAATTCAAGTTTAAACTTGAAGGGATGTCTGAGGTGTCAATGAAGACTGCGGTTATTGAGAGAGGGAAGATGGGTAGTAGTTGCATAGCGCAAGTGCGAGAACTAAAAGGGATTGCGCTGTGATGGGAGACGATACAATATTTCAAAGCTGTCAAGAACATTTTGATATAGCTAGACTGAACGTCTAACTAGTGAAATTTGGCTGTCGCTTGTTCTGGCGTATAACGAATTGGAGCCCGAGGCCTTGCCCGAGGCCTGAGGCACAGGCTGGTGCCCAAGATCTGAAGTACCTTCGCAACCGTGCTTCTGGGTTCCAATCCGTTTTTATAGGAGAACCCAAGATCTCAGCCATCGGCTCACTTGTCATACTCGCGGTCGCAGCCTGGATCATTACCTGAATAGGCTAAACGCTATTACCACGAAAAGGTTTCTACTTAAAACCTGTCTCTCGCACCTGTTTTATGAACTCCGGCTGAATATTCCGCGCTCATTGGGAATCAGGGATTTACAAAGTGCCTGTCAACGGAATTGTGGCAGGTTGTAGCGCGATGAGCATGAGCACCATAAAACCACGCTTCACCAACGTTCAGCTCAAGTGATTGTTGTCGTACGACTCGTACACCCCAGGAGGCAGGCCCATACACATTAAGGGTAGGTTTGAGTATCGGTTTATGTGGATTGTGTGAGGCCCTTTGATATGTCTTCAGGATGACAGTCTTCGGGGATCATCTCAAGGGCTTCGTTGATCATGTGCGAGCATTCGACACGGACCTCCGTCTCTGTCGGACACGCTTTTCGGCGCAACATCAGCACTCTGAAAAAAACCATAATGTTTAAACCAGCCAAAAAAATTCAGGGCATCACACTTACAACCGACAGTACTAGAAAGAGGTGCAATGATGATCAACAAAGTGAACGTAGCTGGGGAGAGAAATGGCCATCACCAGAGCAGAGGGTAAAATAGGCGCAAACTCAGGGCCAACGCCTTTGAGTTCAGGGGATATGCTTGAGCTACGGCAAAACCTCAGTCAACCGATGGCAATTCGAATGGTCTTTGGTGACTTCTCACCTGAAATAAGCTCCAAAATCGACAACGTGTTCAATGCCGTCGTCACGACGTAGACCAGCACCCCTACGTAACCAGAGCAAGATAAAGTTGACGAATCGCACCATCGATGCACCGAGAAAAGTATAACCTGCCTTGTCTCAGAAAACTCTGGCCTAGTGGACCGGGGGTACCACATTCCCGAATGCATTGCGGCACCAATTTACCATGATTACCGTTCGCATATACAAGTTCATCAGACCCACTCGAATCATGATGAACATGCTGAGGCCATCAAACGAGGCCGAGAGTATCTAGCAAAAGCTTGGTACAGCTGAGCTGATAGAGCACGATCAATGACATCGTACAGAGATCAACTGTGCAAAAAAGACCTTATGTCAGTATATTCAGACCAGGGCGCCGAAGTCCAAGACGCACTCCTAAGTGAAAGAAAGATAAGGGAAACTTTAGACCCCTTGTGTCGCTCCAGCCGCTGGCGGTACTACACTAGCTGGTTCATCAGAAATGGCGAAACATGCAGTGCGGTCCACCAGAAGGTAAATGGGGGATACTGCAATTCGAGTCAGTAATACGCCTCGACGAAAAGGTCTTCGGGACACACCAGATACTCTTTGAAAATCACCCAAAGAATAATGCCGACAAGACCGAAGAATGAGATTGAAAGAACGGCTAGAATCTTCTTCCTCCCAGAGAACGCATATGTACGCAACATCAGAATGACTGAAGTCGAATGTGAATAACAGCTTGTAAAGAACGTGGAACAAGCTGTGCTTCCATTGTGCCGAGAGCGTCTGAATAAATTGTGAGGAAATATTATATGGGAAGCACGAGTCGGCGCACCGTAGGCGTCGTACAAGCGTAAAGAGCACGATAGTATGACTCGCAAACCTATTTCTCGTGATCACCGAGAAGCCCCCACAACTGGAATGGGGCGGTGGCCAGCGGGTAATAGCGGCAAAATAGATATGCGACTTTCACAGCATTTCACGCAGAAGGGTATATCTGTAAAACAACAATGACAGTAACCAATAAAGAACTCCCTCACCACATGACTCGACAAGGTAGATGCTTACAAGGTCGACTTCCTGGTCCAGCCTAAACACCCAAGTCAAAATAAGCATTCCGAGTGTCAAGAAAGTGAAATTAAGATTCAACGCGCGATATGATCCAATCATAGAAGCACACGACATCTAGGAGATTAATCATCAGGATACACCGGAGACGCCTAGCCTCGGAGGGAAACGTACAGGTAGCTGGAATGGTGTCAAGTGGTTAGCTTTGACGGCACGATTGAGAAGCGGGCTCACCTGTATTGCTGTAGCGTACCCTAGATGCCGCCAACAGAGTTAAGTGAAGTCTCTCGGTCATATATGACCTCCGAAGAAGAAAACTGGACGCACGCGACCACTGTATCCAGGGAGGACTCTATCGGCTGCAGTACAAGTGGTAATTGTTTTGACATTGACGTAGATATTGTGAAGGGCGTTGCAGACACCAAGTGAAGTAGTAGATCGATATATCTGAGCATACTGGTAATAACGCTATGAGCAGAGTGTCGACAGAGAAGCGGGTTGATGATGCCGTCTGCTCAAGCTTCAAGATGACGGGTTTTCGACTGAGAACATAACGCCGAAGGCACGCACTCACCCGCTGTGCAGCTTGAAACAAGTTGGCGGCGTCTTCCTTTCGGCACCACAAACTTTATTCTTCACCCAATAATTATTCTATCATCCCCCTGCCTCCTGAGTTACTGTACCCCTGCTTGTATCAACCTCCACTGGCCAGGAACACCGCACACGTTGCACAGAGTGAGTTTATCAACGACAAGTGTCCCCCGTTTCTCGCCGGCTTTATCCGTGATGTCCGTGATGCATGGTGTACCAATCACTCAGCGCTCAGCGCTAGCGTTATAGCGATGAGATATGTGTAAGTTAGTGTTCAGATGGCTAGGCACGACATGATATCCAGTGTAAAGAACAGTAAGACAGGGGGTCACTCAATGGCATTACTGCACTAACTTAATCAACCTGCGAACCCCAAGAGTCGAGCCACGGATGCGTGAAGTTCGCCAAAAATTTGTGCCCAAATTCATACTCCCTCTCTAGTCGAGGTCTAAGGAGATGTCCAGCCCTGACTCAAGTAGCAATGTCTCGAGCTGTGCGCGGAGCGGGCGCAAGTCGTCTGTAAATGAGCTTTGCCCTCGCACCTCCTTCATGCTCCCACCGCCGTTTGTCGTAGCACACAGTGCACCGGGGTCAGCCTCGTGCAGCACCGTAGCTTCCTCGTTGGGGGGGACAAGATCTGTGAAGCGTACGGCTGCAAGCTTGCCTACGATCTCCCGGACTCGCGCCTGCACCTGCGCCTGCCCCAGTTCAACCGCGGATCCGGGAGAGGAACGGGTCAGGTGGAGGAGGGTGGTGGCGAGCCCTCGGAGGACGCCCAGCTCATGTCCGCGCGGTGCACCGGTGCGCGCGAAGCCCGCGTCGAAGCCCTCCTGCAGCGCCGCTTCTTTGCCAGTAGATATGCCGTCACGGTACCCTGCCTGCCCACGGCGATGCGCCACCAACGGTGGGGATTATTATCGTCATCATTTATCGGGTTTCTCTCTTACGGTTGTGAAATTTGTGGAGAGGCTGGTCCACTCTGCCTCGGCGTGGTGTGAAGGCGGTTCGTTGTCGTCGACCCATGGGGACTCCTCGTCTCCGGAAGATTGCATTGTTAGAAGTGAGAGGCGTTATTCCGAGGTACTAAATAGGTTAGCACCCGATAACTCGTAAATCAGAAAACTTTCAATTCGAATTTCAAACTCAAACGTAAACATTATCTTGACGACGATTCGATCACCGGGCTATTTCCGTAATGAGCTACCTTCCGTAATTAGAGTCATGCAAGCTATTCTGGCGATCCACCGAAGCACAAGCACAGTGGTACTGTAACTTGTCGCGCGCACTGGCAACTATGATAGTACCCAAGGTGAATACTCTATACTGAGTAACCCCCGCAAAAACCCCAGCTATACCCAATCAACATACATTGATATCCATCTAGTGCACGTACCATGCACGTACTATCAGGTTATGTGCTATTGGAGCAACCTTCAGTTTGAACGCGATATATCAGAAAAGATAAGAGTAGTTACCCAACAGCGCCACTATACCCCGTACCTAACGCCGCGAGGCTTGAAGGGGAGAAAAAAGGTGCCTTCATGCACACCCCTGCGTGGGGGAGTGCGGGAATGCTTGTTCTTGGTTTTCATCTCATTAGAGTGTCTTCGGGACTGAGGGGAGTTCCTCATTTTGCAGTACTTTTGACGAAGTGACTCTCTTATACGCTTAGAAGTTAGAACGGTGTCGTTTAATCTCCGTGGGGGGCTACGCACTCTCGTGGTAGTGAGGGAGACGCGATAGGCAAAATTGAGCCAATCACGCGGTCACCAGGTCACGGCGTCCAACCTTCATTGACAGCGGGACTGTACTGTATTATTAAGTTACTGTAACTTCGGTTCACCTTGCATACAGTACTGTATGGCAAGTGACAGCATTGAAGTTGTCTGTGCCTGCTGTCAGTCAGCTTTCACCCCGGGCACCTTCTACCTCCGAAGTAGCTGCGTCTAGCTAAAAGAAGTCTAGCTCTCATTACCATCGAAAATAGAGCGACCGAGAGCAATAAGGCGGCTACCAAGTCCGAGTTTATTCGACCACCACCTTGTCTTACTAACTTTTGAAAAGCGCAAGTGGTGCTACTTGCTGCTCAGCTCGTGTTAATTGCGTCAATTGCTGAGGATACCTTTTCGAGTGATTTGAATGCACGTGGCACACATGTGCTACGGTACAGTAGTGCGGCCTCGAGCTTGGCCTCGAGACTGAATATGATCGTAATTATCTTCTGACCAATGTGCCAGCACAAAACACCAACCTTTTTTTTGAATGATGTCAGTCTAACTTATACTGATCCGCGACAACGTGTACGTTGATAAACAGGGCCGAACTCCTTACAGTACAGTAGTACAATAAATACGGTGTAAGTAACTTACAGTATGTTACTACATTACCACTCCTGCAGATGTGACATTGCTTAAGGTGACAAATGAGAGCTGAACGCTGAGGATAACTTAGATTAGATATGCGTGAGATACATGGTCCTCGGCCCCCGGATCCCGTGTCTAGGAAAGAGGGCCGCTCTGCCGGATCGCTGTAACCTCACTGAAACGTGAGACGCCGCTTCTATAGCTTAATCAATGACTTCTGGAAAATATTTGTACGTATGTCTTCCCATCAAAGAGGGCAATCCTTTTTAGTCCCCACTCACTCTACAATTGCCACCTGTCTTTCCCACTAACGATTTCTCCCCACTCTCGATAAACCCAGTCCCGATTGATACTTTGAAGCTTGAAGGGTTACACGTCACCGGCCCTCTCCTCTTTCGACACTCTGCTCATAGAGTTGCTCGTGGGCTCGGGCTTATCGATCTGCTGCTCCACTCGGCAGCGTCGGTGCACTTCTGTCTACCTCTATGGCACAACAGCCGATTGTGACGCAACTGTTGGTGAACGGCCTGAATACGGTGGTTATGTGCGTCCCTATTTATTTTGAGGAGGGCATGTACTGACCGAGAGGCTCATTTGTTCCTGTCCGCGGCATCAGGGCGCGCTATACCCTCACTGGTGAGAGTATCCCTTCCTCGTACCATCAACGTTGACCAATCAAGACCATCTAGCTGCCTGTACGTTCCTCTCGAGGTTTGGCATCCCTCCTGTGTATTCTGATGTTTTAATCTCACAGACGTCATCTGCTTCTATGATTGGATCATATCGTTCGTTGATTCTCGACCCTTCATTGACTTGATTGAGACTCGAATGGCTTATTTCGACTTGTTTAGGCTGGACCAGGAAGTCGCTCTTGTAAGCATGTACCTTGGTCTACTTGTGCCCAGAGGTTGCTGATTGATTACTCTCATGGTTGACCTACAGATATACCCTGCTCCGTGGAATGTCGTGAAAGCCGCATATCTATTTTGCCGATATTACCCAATTGCAATCGCACCGTTCCACTTATGGGGTCTCGTCGGTGACCATGAACAACATGTTTGCGATTCATACTATCACGCCCTCTATGTCTGTGCCATGCCTGCGGTGCGCCCATTTTTTCTTCCTGTATGATCTTTACTCATGATTTGAGTATAGATATTGTCATCACAATGTAAGCACAAATGGGTTTACGTGCTTCCACAAGCTGTTATTCACACTCGTGTCCGTGATGTCTTAGTCATTCTGATGCTGCGTACATATGCGTTTTCTGGGAGGAAGAAAACGATTCTCGCCCTTCTATTGATCGCGTTCTTCGGTCTCGTTGGCGTTATGATTTGGGTGATTAGCAAAAAGTTATCCCGTGTGTCCAGAAGACATTGTTCATCGAGATGTATTCCTGACTCTTCGGTGGAATCAGTCACGCCCGTGTTTATTATTCTCAATCGTAGCGGCTGTTTCGCCGTTTCAGATCCACCGAATATGAGTGCAATAGTGGCGTCGATATTAGACGGGTCCATTTCATCACCGGGACCCATTGGCTTTCACATGGGAGTGCGTCTACGACTTTCCTTTGGTGCTGTTGTCTGACTATACTGACATGGGATCTATTTTTGCTCAGTTGATCTCTGTACGATGCCGCTTGTCGTCTGTTATCACCCTGACTGAAACGAGCTTCTGTTAGATACTCACGACCGTTTTCGATTGCGTCAACATGTTTTTCGTGATTTGCGTGAGTCGATGGCCCTGGCCCTGTCCGCATAAACGATAACCAATGTAAACCGTACAGTACTGCGTTCAGCGTGGTACCATGGGCCCCCTAGGACAGACCTTTTTGAAACAAGGCGGGTCTTTTTTGTTGCCAAACGAATGAGTTGTCGACGCGGTTATTTATTTGGTTCTGGGCACACAGGGATGCTTGTCTACGTTTTCATGACGGTCTTAAATGGGTTGACAATTGGAACTTATCTCAGGTGAGAAGTCATCGAAGACTAGGCAGACGCGGTCAATTGACTATGTCTTCCGTAAGCTCATATCTAGTGACGCACGGCTTTGGTTCAACTTCTTCGTTTGCGTACATTCTACCCTCCGTTCTGGTGATGGGCTTTTCTCTCCCCAGCTTCGTTCGCTTTGTTGACTATTTTTCCTTTCTTTCTAGTCATGTCGGTTGTACGTGTGATGGCTCTCCATAAAGTGCTTCTAATCCAACCATGCTTTTTTAGGGTGCTGATGCTGCGTCGGAAAGCGTCTCCGACACAGACAGAGCTCCGTCTCGAACACTCGCAAATGATCAATGAAGCCCTGGAGCTGGTTGAGGTGGGGTTACATTCTAACAAGACAGCAGACACCTCCATACCTTCGGTCTCACTGGATGCTCATGCTCAACCGTGATTTGTGCGGACCTACCTCCACTCATGTATAACATGAGTGACACACGAGCTGAGAGAGACCGTCAATTGGCGAAGCTCGCTTGTGCATTGTTGTGACGGAAGGACGTCGTTCAAGACCATAAGTCCGTCGCCAGTCACGGTGCACCGTACACTGCAAGCCCCAGCCTCCCGATGAGTGCGGAATTTCAGTTGGTGGGTCATGACGACGGTGCGAGAGCCATGTTGTAAAAGTCGAATCATAGACATTACAGGAAACAAGTGTGAAAGTAATAATGATGGATACGAACAACAAATTGTTTCACATGAGTAGATAATACTGTAAACATTTTATTTTATGGTTTATTAGTAAATTGTTTAAACAGTTTTAATGTTGATACCGGAAATAATCTTGAAATAAGAGGATTATTTTGCTTAGAGAAGGTTCACACTAGGTGTCGACTTAACTTTGCTTGGTGTGGCACCCATTGTAAGACAGGGAATTATTTTTACACTTACTGACAAGGGAACCCTGATGACTGAAAAGCTGTAACTTGTTTGTTTGCCACAGTTTTTTGTTGTGATCCAATCACAGTATTGACACCACCATTTGAAATCTGTTTTCCACAATGGAGTAAGGTAGGTCTCATTAGGAACCCATACCCCATGATGCAAGCATTTCTTAGTTTTTTTTGTCCCTCCTCTTCTCACTCACTCATCATAAATGTCAAAATGTAAACAGACAGTATTAATGGGAGTAAGATTTACTTCCAATCTGTCTTCTTAATTTTGAAAAATATTTTCATTTGAGTGAGAAGATGCACAAATAAGTTTTTTTCATTAAAACACAATATTTTGACATTTAACGTCAATTAAAGCCAACTTGTAAAAGTTGGATGAAAGCATTGGCTTTGTCACATGATGTAAAAAATCATGTGCACATCATTTAGTCATCTAACAAATTCTAAATATGGTTAGTGCTCATATTGCTCACACTTGGATGCTGTCGCTCTCTACTACCATCATATTTCTGACCACACTTCAACTGCTGAAGATGTCACCAAATCCTATATCATTATATCAGTTTACTGTTACATATAGCTACAGCTTGGGGGTCCAGTAAACAGAGAATTTTGCCCTGGATTTCAGAGTTAGCAGTGCCAACTACAGCCCTTCTTTGCCTCCCTCAACATTTAACACTGCTCTGCACTCTTAGAAATTCGAAATAGATGTATACCTATACCTAAGGAACACCCATGCAATGTTTTATTCCATGCAGAGGTCAGCATGACCAACTGCAAGACTCCACACTTCCCTCAATCTAAGACAAGGGGCTTTTTTTTTTGTTCACATCTCTGCTCATGGTGGCTTATGTAATGATTACATAACCAAACCCTAGGGTTTAGAGGGGTGCGGGTTCCTAATGAGACCTATCTTACAGGCAAGGAGGGAGGTCAATGACCATATCTTCCAATTCACAGTTCTTGCATATAGTGATTGACAGGGGTAATCCCTGGGTCACTCCAAGCTTACCCACACCTGTACCTACTGAACCTGTGCCCTTGCCCAAGGGTATGTGTGATGATACATGGGTTATGTGAGAGGGAAAGACTTGCTTGCCACCTATGCATGTGGCTGCTCTGGTTTATAATATGTCATTATCTGCTCTGTCTAAAGACTCAGCCTGTTACATTATCCACAAACACTGGTTCGACTTGAACCTGAAGGCTTTCCTTGTACCAACACTAAGCCAAGCACACAGCTTGCAACCTAGGCAAAACTTGTAAAAGGGGGAATAACTTCAGAAGGTCCCCTTAGAATGCCAAACAAGGTGATAGCCTGACACACAAGTTGGCAACAAGATGAGAAGATAGTCACACTGACCAATGACTCTGCTATAAGATGCTCTGAACTATGCCTGAGAGGAATACAGGTGGATGTTCAAGACAACTAAGCTAAGGACTTGTCTATCAAGACAGAGGCCTTATATACACAATGAATCTGAATCTGAGACTGAATATAAAATGTAATATAATTGTCCAATGAGAATCAACCATCAAGCCACAGGGGCTTATCATGAAACATATAGTACATGAGGCAGAAGGCCCCACATGAGTCAGAGATAAGACCTAACAGATGACTCACAAATCACATCACAACCACGGATAACAAGATAGCAAATGTCTAGGCGCATCACGAGTGCATGATGAGAAATATCAGAATGTTTCATCAGAATATGACCTGAAATGGAATTGTCCAGATCTCCAGCACTCAGGAATCCAACATCCAAGGCATGCACCAATGCTCTAGCCCAAGTCTACCAAGACATTAAGGCCTCAGTCTAGATCTGCCACTTGGCTGGCATCATCTAACTGGAAACTTCCATCCTTGAAGTCCCATGACTTATGGCTTAGGTCAGATACATGGCATAACCTGGGACTGCACGTGTAACGTCCCAGGTCACGGTATGTATCTGACCTAACCCATAAGTCACGGGACGACTAGGAACGATGGGATCTAGTGCGGTAAGGGGGATGACGAGTCGCTCCCTAATACTTACCAAGAATATGTGGACGATTACTGATGAGCTGACCGAGGATTACTGTACACTGACTGATGCGCTTACTGTACGATTACCGAGCAATACGTGGACGATTATACAGCAGAGTAGTAGTAGTGGCGGTCTCGCTGACGAAGGCGGGCCGGAACGTAGTACTTAAGGAAGCTATCGACTGGTGTAGTCGATAGCTTGGATTTCTTGTACACTTCTCGAGTTGTTATCCAAAGCCGGATTCCTCTTACTCCCTCATCCTTCGGGGCCGCGTATCAAGACCAATCAAGTATCAACTCCGCCTTCGTGCGTTGAGACGTCACTCAGTCTTTGTACTTGAGTAAGACTACTGCTGAGTCACCGCGTTCACTATATGTTGCCTAAGTCAGGCTCACGTGCTGCTCGCACGTAACATTAAATCCAAGCTCTTTTAAAACCGAACGCCGTGGCAACTCTCAATACCAAAGACGGCTGGGACTTCGTGCCCTATCGCATCGACTCAAGAGAACGGGACGCACCTACTCGATACCTTGTAGGACGAGTAAGGTGGCGACACGTACCAGACACCAGAAGATCCGAAGAGAATAACACCGGATATTACGCGGAAGCAGCCACATCACAGCGCTTCCACCCAGTAGTGTTCAACAGAGAACGCTGTTGCTGGGTCGAACTCAGGTGGAGCAACACCAACAACTACTTCGAAGCAACACGACCAGCCGCCGACGATCTAAACATTAACATACCATTGGTAGACGCGCGACCAATTGATCAACAAGGAGCCATAGACGGCCAAGAACAAGAAGAGTTAGACCTCGACACAGAACCACCTAGGGCCGAATTCCAAATACGGACAACTAGCCCAGCCCCGTCAAGTCATACTAGCGAACAATCACCGACCCCACGAAGTGAAGCAGAACCCGAAGAAATCGCAGTGCAGTCACCAGAAATAGACGCACTCGTCGCACGAACAGCTGAGTTACACATCCCCGAACCAATTCGAGGAATACCCTTCAGCTACATGACTACCCAAACAGCGGTATCACCGCCTCAACTCGTCATCAACGAGCAAACAGGTCACGTACAACAGCTACAGCCAGAAGACGTACAAGCTGTCAATCGAGCAATGGGACCAGATGTACCCGACGCACCAAGCATTTCTGAACACGACATGTTCTACGAATTCCGGCTCAATCGAAACCGAGTACCATCACCCGAGAACAGGCCGATCCCGCCCGCTAGGGGACCACCAGGAGGAGGAGGACCGCCCAACGGCGGATGGCCACAAGGAGGAGGAGGAGGAGGAGGACCACCCCCAGCAGGACCACCTCCAGGAGGACCACCTCACGGGGGGCCAGCAATAGCCAATCAAAACGGGAACGACAAATTTATCGGTAACCCGCCACCAACATTTACGGGAGCAAGATCGCAAGCGGAAGCGTTTATCCTTCAATGGGAGGTTTACGCAGGCGTTAACGCCAACCATTCAGCCATGAGGAACAAGTACCAAAAAGCTATGTTGTTCCTCACGTACATACAGGGAAACGCGGTTAACCAGTGGGTAATGTCGGCAAGCCGATGGCTCGTCAACGAAGTAGCCACCGGAACGAACCAGTTCGATAACAGGTTGTGGGAAAACCTCCTCAACGCCTTTCAAAGACAATTCGGTGACGTTCTTAGCAAAGAACGAGCCCAAGCCCAGCTCGACGCTGGCATACACATGAAGGATGGGAAGATCGATGACTACATCGCCCAGTTCGAACAACTAGTTCGACACGCAGGGTACAACATCAATGCCGAGCAAATGCTCAAATACTTCACGAAGGGGCTACCAAGGGCGTTGTACGAAACTATGTACCAACACGACGACCCCCGAAACTACGAAGAATGGAGGGAATCCGCCCTGAAGAGGCAGCAAAAGTGGATTCACATGCAAACAGTCAGGGGAAACCTTGACGCATTCAAACCAGGACGCACGACGGGAGGAGCATTAGCTAAGTTGCTCGCACCACTCAATGACGATAGAATGGACACATCGGCAGATCGTATACGAGGACGACTAGCAGGAGCCGAAGAAGTCATAGCAAATCACCCCAGGAACACCAGGCCACCGTTCCCACCACGAGGAGGATTTATCCAGAGACAATTCAAACGAGACCATAGTCAAACGCAGTGCTACAACTGCCAGAAGATGGGACATATCAGTCGCGACTGCAGACAACCTCGCAGACGTCGCGATACACAAGCACGCACTACGGAAGCCGATACAGGGGGCCAATCAACCAAAGAAGAAAGGGCGGCGGAATGGCTACGAGGAGTAGCAGGAGACGACGAGGAAGTCAAAGACCTAGTCCTACAACAACTAATGGGACAGGATTTTGGAAACGCCTGAACCCGGCGGCCTGGGTGAGGGCAATAAATTGTAACTCTGTATACATTATGCGCTACCGTTCTATGCGAGTACCAGTGTCAATTCGTGCAAGTTACAATATGGCCGACATCAAAGCGTTAGTGGACTCCGGAGCCACTGACAACTTTATCCATCCACAATTCGTCAAAAGGATGGGATTAGGACAACGGGCACTAGATAAGCCCAAAAACATTTACAACATCGACGATACCACTAATAAAGCGGGGCAGATCACACACTACCTCACGCTCAATGTGGAAACAGGAGGAACAAAAAAGGAAATGCGATTCCTCATCACGGACATAGGAAAGGAAGACCTACTACTAGGATACCCATGGCTTGCAACCTACGAGCCCAGATTTAGCTGGCGTCACGCCACTATTGACGAAAGACAACTCCCCATAGTCCTACGATCAGTCAACCCAAACGACAGAAAAGCAGTACTGGCAAGACTGCTCCAGGAAGAAGACAACGACGTGCAGGTATCACGCATGTTCACCAGGGAAGACAAGGAACAAATAACAACCGAACTAGAAAAGCAAGTGTATGGACGAAGATCGGCGGTCGAACTCGCTATCGACGCCAAACAATACACCAAAACGATCGCAATACCGAAAGAATACCAACAATTCACAAAGGTATTCGGAGAAGAAGAAGCAAAAAGGTTCCCACCAAAAAGGAGTTGCGACCACGCAATCGATTTCAAAAAGGGAGCACCAGAAGCCATTGACTGCAAAGTGTACCCAATGACAAGGGTCGAAGACGCAGCACTGGACGACTTCATTGACGAACAGATAGAGAAGGGATACATTCGTCCCTCAAAATCCCCGTACGCATCGTCATTTTTCTTTATCAAAAAGAAGGACGGAAAGCTACGGCCCGTACAGGACTACCGAAAAATCAACGAATGGACAATACGGAATCAATATCCGTTACCCCTCATCAATGACCTGATCAAAGATCTCGGAGGGGCGCAAATCTTCAGCAAACTGGACGTTCGACAGGGCTATAACAACATACGAATCAAAGAGGGCGACGAACACAAAGCAGCGTTTAAAACACGCCGCGGACTTTTTGAACCAACCGTTATGTACTTTGGACTGTGCAACTCACCTGCTACATTTCAGAGTTTCATGAACGAGATTTACCGCCCTGTCATAGCAAAACATGAAGCGTTAGGAACGACGATACGAGTTTACATGGACAACATCGCCATAGCCACAAAGCGACAGCCTCACGCCACAACAAAACACCAAGAAGCAGTCTGCGACGTTCTTGCTGTCGCTCAAAAACACGACCTCTTCTTCAAACCAGAAAAGTGTACTTTCAACGCGTCCAGCATCGATTACCTGGGGGTAATCCTTGAAGAGGGGGTAACACGCATGGACCCCGTCAAAATTTCGGGCGTTCGCGACTGGCAATCCCCATCATTGGTAAAGGACGTACGATCTTTTCTTGGTTTCTGCAATTTCTACCGGCAATTTATCAGAGGATTCGCGGCTATCGCCAAACCGTTGAATGAGCTAACGCGCAAAGACGAACCATGGGAATGGAAAGAACGACAACAAACAGCGTTTGATACGCTTAAACGACGAGTTACTGAAGAACCTATCCTCGCACACGCGGACCAAAACCAACAATTCGACCTAGAGGTCGATGCATCTGGATTCGCAGTAGGAGCGGTACTACTACAGAAGAAACAAGATGGAAAACGACACCCGGTGGGATATTACTCAGCAACGCTCAACGCAGCCGAACGTAACTACGACATATACAACCTCGAGTTACTAGCTATAGTAAAAGCACTGCGAAACTGGAGGCATCTACTGGCAGGATCACCTCACAAAGTACGCATATTCTCAGACCATCTCAACCTTCGATACTGGCGAGATCCCCAGAAAATCAGTCGAAGAATAGCAAGGGAAGTCTTGGAACTGGCCGAATACAACTTCGAAATACACCACGTAAAGGGAACCGCTAATGGGAGAGCGGATGCCCTGTCAAGATGACCCGACTATGATCAAGGGGAGAAAGACAACGAGGACGTCACGGTGTTACCAAATGAACTATTTGTACGAGCCATCAAAACCACAAGACCACAAGACGAACAAAGAATACGCAAATGGGTGGACCCACACAAACTAATCAAAGCAGACGGACTGTGGTGGTACCAAGGACAGAGATTGGTCGTCACGGGAGGACCAGACGAAATCAGAGAAGTAATCCGCGCACATCACGATCCCCCAATTCACGGACACCCAGGGATCAATCGAACAACGCAGTTGGTAGAGCGACAATACTGGTGGCCAGCAATGAAGAACGATATCGCGGACTATGTCAAAGGGTGCGCCGATTGTCAACGATGCAAAGTCAATACACAAAAAACGAAAGCACCGTTGCAACCGCTGTTCCCAAAACCAGAAGCAACACCGTTCGAAGTAGTGGCGCTAGACTTCATCACGAAGCTCCCCAAGTCGAGAGGATACGACTCCATCCTAACGATCACTGACCATGATTGTTCCAAGGCGTCCATATTCATACCATGTATCGAGGAAATATTGGGAGAAGAGACAGCAGTCCTATACGCCAAACATGTGGTAGCTCGGTTCGGACTACCCTCAAAAATTATCAGCGACCGCGATCCCCGGTTCGCATCCAAATTCACGAGAGAACTGTGCCGAATCCTGGGGATACAACAAAACATCTTGACGGCCTACCATCCCCGTACCGATGGACAATCAGAACGCAACAACCAGTGGCTGGAACAATACCTCCGGTTCTGGGTCAACGAGAGGCAGAACAATTGGGCGGAATATCTGGCGCTGGCAGAATTCGCACACAACAACTGGACCAATGAGTCCACACGCGAATCACCATTTAGATTACTGATGGGATATCACCCACGCGCTGACTGGACAGATCAGCTGTCACCAATACCACGAGTCGAGACAAGGCTGAAACAATTGAAAGAGATAAGACAACAAGCGCAAGGACAAATGAAGAGGGCGCAACAGTCATGGATTAAAAATCGTGACACACCAAGGTACCAAGTAGGAGATAAGGTCTGGCTTGAGGGACGTCATCTATGCACCAACCAGCCAACCACGAAGCTTGCGCCCAGGCGACATGGCCTGTTCGCGATCACCCAGGTGATGTCGCCCGTCAATTATCGGATAGAACTTCCCACACAGTGGAGCATCCACAATGTGTTTCACACAGATCTTCTCACACCTTACAAAGAGACGGTGACTCATGGCACCAATTATCAGCGCCCACCACCTGAGTTGATCGATAACGTGGAAGAATACGAGGTCGAAAGAGTACTAGACTCCAGAAGAAGGGGGCGAGGGCGCAAGCTACAATACCTAATCAAGTGGAAGGGTTACGCCGACTCAGATAACCAATGGGTCTCATGGGACGACGTACACGCGGACGAAGAGATAAGGAAGTACAAACAAAACAATCCAACCGCTGAGACTCACATAAAAGCAGTCTCAACAGGAAACAAATCTTCCAAACCTTCTCATAACATGTCCTATGTCCCACTCACCATTGTCGCCATTGACGAGATCCCCTACGTCAACACCCTCACCACGTATGACGACAACAACAACGTGGACGACCCGCTCTGTTCCGCCGTCGAGCATGTCAGAGCAGCAGCAGAACGAGACCAAGACGAGCGAGACCTGGCCGAGGCTCGCAGGCGATTCCCCACACCCGCAAGCGGAAGAGTGGAGGAAGATGAGGAGGGACTACGGGCTGATGAAGGAGGTCATGACCTCCTGGCGGCTGGACCAAGTAACGAAGATGACGCCGCAGGAGAGACGGATGAGGATACAGAGGTTGACGCGGCAAGTATCGTCCAGCCCTCCACCGCCTTCACATCCACCACCGCTGTCGATCGATACAGCAGTGACGATTCGTCCGATGGATCATACCACGACGCAAACGTTATCTGCACCCGATGCGACAACCCCCAAGACTACTGCCACTGCGCACCCATGCGCGTGCCCCCCCGAATCCAACACGAAGAAGAAACCGACGACGTTACCGACGAAGCCATGGATGACGAAGGAGGAGCACGTCCGATTGCTGTCATCTACGGCCCGACTGCGGAGGAAGGATACGCCATGCGAGGGCTCCCTTCATACGCCGAGGCACGCGATGCCTCACCCGTCAATACGCGCCGAGCGAATGCGCCGAGGCGCCCTCACCGTCCCCTATTGCCTACTCCCAGCGGATTCGTCCTCAACAACGGGATGAATTGGGTACCGATGGTGATCGAACATGAGGGACGCCGCATCCCTGCCCGGTACGTACGGGTACGAATGTGCGACAACCCAGAAGTCCTTGGGACCATGGGGCGTCACTCGCCCGTCTACCGAGGGGAGATCCACGCTGAGCCATGCCGAGATATGGGACCCGCCGCTGAGTATTCCCGCGAGGATTTACAATACTTAGGAGCTGACTTCCGGGGACGACGCCAGGTTGACGAAGCCCTCGCCCGGCTAGGAGATATTTCCCTAGCAGCCGAGGTGAGGCGCTACCGCGCGTCCCAGGAGGTCATCAAGGAGCTCGAGGCGGCGATCAAGCGACTCGAGGACGACATCTTCGTCCATGTCGACCGCGCGCGCCACTCGGCAAAGCGGCTGGGAAGAGCTCACGCAATTTTAAGGGTGCGAGATGAACACGAGACGGACGTCGGACTAACTACGGTACCGAACTGGGTAGTAGAGCGAGGGCGCTCACCCTTGTGAAGGGGGTGATGTAACGTCCCAGGTCACGGTATGTATCTGACCTAACCCATAAGTCACGGGACGACTAGGAACGATGGGATCTAGTGCGGTAAGGGGGATGACGAGTCGCTCCCTAATACTTACCAAGAATATGTGGACGATTACTGATGAGCTGACTGAGGATTACTGTACACTGACTGATGCGCTTACTGTACGATTACCGAGCAATACGTGGACGATTATACAGCAGAGTAGTAGTAGTGGCGGTCTCGCTGACGAAGGCGGGCCGGAACGTAGTACTTAAGGAAGCTATCGACTGGTGTAGTCGATAGCTTGGATTTCTTGTACACTTCTCGAGTTGTTATCCAAAGCCGGATTCCTCTTACTCCCTCGTCCTTCGGGGCCGCGTATCAAGACCAATCAAGTATCAACTCCGCCTTCGTGCGTTGAGACGTCACTCAGTCTTTGTACTTGAGTAAGACTACTGCTGAGTCACCGCGTTCACTATACGTTGCCTAAGTCAGGCTCACGTGCTGCTCGCACGTAACAGCACGTGATCTAATCATGTGACTCTATTCCTTCTGCTTGGATATCGCCAGCATTTCATTCAGTGAAGGGAAGAGTTTCACAACTCACTAATTGAGCTACCTCTAACACATCCTCTTGTTGTTCTTTTTTGTCATCAATGTAGTAGATTGCCTCATCAGGTTCTTCTTCTTCCACCATTTTGTGCAGCTCTGGCCAATCTTGGCAATTCTTCCAATGCTCATGCAAGTATTCGCAGTGCAGTGTTGGGGTCATAGCCTGAGTGATGTCGCTATGCGACACAGCCACTCACTTCAGAAACTTCTTGGGCTTCTCCAGACTATTTCAGCTGGATCCTAACAGTATGGGTTTTGGCAGATATGGGTATGGGTTTGATGGGTTTGATAGGTTGCACTGTGGGTATGGCAAGTGATGCTGAGTTTGTCAACTACACACACCTGTGGGCCCCCATGGGTTTCTACATCATATAGCAGGTGTTACAAGGGGTTGTGGGGTGGTTGATTATCTGTATCTGTGGGTTCATGCACTGCATCTGTAAAATGGGAGGTTGTCACTGGAGAAAGTGTAGATCTGTTTGGTGGCTAGTCAGTCAGCTGCAGGGGGAGATTTTCCAAGATGTTGCCAGTCTGTTGGTGAAGGTAGAGTCACTGTTACGGTTCGGTCTTGTTGAGCATTACTAATGTACAATTACCATGGATGACTGATGATGACGAGTCGCTCGTCAGTCACATGACTCATCAATGAACAATCATGAGTCATTACTTATGAATTCCTAGGGAGACTGTAGTAGGTTTTAGTCAGGATGTGTCAGCATGTATGGTTATGTAAGCAAAAGCGGTCGTGTAGTAGTATGGTACTTAAGGAGCTGCAGAATGGTTTGTATTCTGCAGCTTGAACTTCTTGTTACCTTCTCGGCTTGTGTATTCAAGGCTCCTTTCTCTGATTCCGCACTTCAGGCATTCAGCCTTCATTGACCTTGTCAACCTCGCACTTTGTACCAAAACACTTCAAACTCTGCCTTCGTGTGTTGAGACCAGATCCATATGGGATCACGAGACTCCACCTTCATGTGTTGAGACGACACTCAGCCTTCGCGCTTGAGTCTAGGATTTGCTAAGTCACCACGTTCATCTTACGTTGCCTACATCAGGCTCACGTGCAGCTCGCATGTTACAGTCACAGCAAGAGGGTGTCTGAGTGAGATGTGAGAAATGGTGAGCAGAGAGTAAGGTGAAAGATGAGTCTTGCCTTGTGAGAGTCGTTCTTGAGGGCACACAAGAGGGAAGGGAGGAATAGAACAGAACTGGGTAGAGATTGCAAGAGAAACAAGTCGAGTTTTTATACATGATTTTTACATTTTCTAGAATACTAAGTTAAAGAGAAAGACATAAAAGTAAACATACGAATGAGGTGTGCATAACAGGGGTGGACACAAAGAGGGGCAGGAACATTGAAAATGTTCTTGGGATTTCATCCTTGCTCTGAAATAGGGGTTTGGTGGTACAGAATGGAGATGTTATAGTTGATGAAACAGATGGAGAAATTGACTGGTCAGCCACCTCAATTGTGCACAAGTGGAGATGCATTCTTGTGACACTTGAGTCAGCCAGGTTGAGTGATGCCAAAATGCAACAGTCACTGACCAGTTCAGACTGGTCATCAATCACTTGACTACTCTGACCACCTGGGCCATTTGAGACCAGTTTCTGAATAGTTTCTGAATAGTGTGCCTATCAACCTAAACTATATTAGGTGACAGGCATGTGACAATTCTTCCAAATATAGATTCAGTCTCTTCATTGATTAATCCAGAAATGGTAAATAATTTCAAATCATTCAGAAATCATTCAGAGCCCATCTGGCACATGGTTTGTCAGACATGGTCTCAGCCAAAATATTCAAATTATCTATTATTTTCTGAGCCCGACAATTTGACCATCTGGTGCACTTTGCTGCGATCTGAGCTGACAATATTTTTTCCGGTTGCCCAGCCAAAAATAAAAATGACTCTAGAGTCGTTTTTTTTAAAAATCTCTATCGATTTTGCTGCTCATATGTGACTGTGACCCCTCATTTATGAGGGCTATTACGTGATCAAATCACAAGTCGACATATAGTGTATGGTATGCTGGCCCTCAGGCCTCAAGTGCATGCTCTTGCTGCCTGTGTGCTGGGTGGGACAACTCAACAGATGAGAATGACCCTGACATCTCCCCCAGTGCCTGCACATACCACAGCCCTACACATAGCTCCTCCTCCTCCCCAGCCTTGTTGCCACCTGTCCACCCACTATGCTTGTGCTCAGACTCAACACATGTGCAGGTGGGGGTGCTCCAAGCCCTGCTGTGGTCTGAGTCTTGATACAGGTTATGCTATCTTATCTGCACTTTCCCATCTTATGCTCTAGATGATAATCACCTCACAGTCTTGTTCACCACATACTCTCATCTGACACACTCAATATTGCATACTAGTCTGCCCATCTTGCTCACTCCTGCTGATTACGAGCACAGGTACCATTCTGCATGATCACAACACCATGTTCTGTGCAAGAGGCTTGCTCTTGGATTGAGAAGGTGATGACCAGCATTCATTAACCAGTGAAGGCCAGTTAAACAAAGCTGGATTTCTCAGTCATATCCATGCAACAGTGCGTGCTCCAAATGGACCAATCACAGAAGGCAATCAGCTCAGATGGTGTAATGACAAAGCTACAAGGTCCCTCCAACAGTGTAATCAAGAGGAAACCAGAGAGTGTGGTGACTTGTGGGTGAAAACTTGAAAGCCTGTGGATGATTGGATCTCCACGACAATGTGGGGGACGGGGTTCAGGCTCGTCCTGAATGTTCAGGGGGGCAGTTGGGATGGGATAATCCATCCTTCTGGCATCGAGATTGAGGAAGAGATGATCATTCCCCTTCATGCCTCATATACCCTAGTAACCCTACCCTAATGTGATGAACTTCAACATACTTTTTTCACGCCTTCATTGCTGTATGGAGTTGTGGTTGGAATGTTGTAGATCTTCTAAAGAGTGTATGCATACATCAACTATGAGACAGCTGCTTGCATGTGCACTCCATGATTGCATGGTCACTGAGGAAGCCTCACAAGAGCAAAGCAGCTTGTGCAGTCGCATGTTGGCGACATCATGCTTAGTCAGACACAGAAAAAAAATCTATTCTGTATCTATTGTGTCAAAATCTAGCGTTTGGGAACCTGGTACTACTTTTTTAATTCCCTGTCTGACAAATATCTGCAGGTCGTGCAATAGAGATCACACCTGGTAATGATTTTTGACAATCTGTGCACTGGATGGGCTCTCAGCTTGCTTACAGTTCTCAAGCATTTTTTTTACAGATGTGACTGAGTTAAATGCATCTTTTGCTATCTCACAGGCACATGCAACCTGTAGTTGACTTATAAAACATGCAGGACAGCCCATAGGGCTATCCCAAAAACTGCTAGTATTCATCCATAAAATATATAAAAGAAAGTGCTTATCCCAGACCAATTGCATTGTTGAGCGTAGTGTTGCAATGGCTTAGCCAAGTGATTTTTGACTTTTGTCAAATAAAATAGCTAAAAATATGAAAATATCCATGGAGGTAAATCTCCTTAAGGGCTCCCTCGAGCCCAGCCAACACTAAGCAATCCGAGCAGCCATTTCCAAGTTATTTTGCCTGGCTTGATGTCGGCTTATTATTGAAAATAAGCCAACCTCAAGCCAAGCAAGAATGGCTGCTCAGATCACTTAGCATTGGCTGGGCTTGAGGTAGCCCTTAATGAGATCTACCTCCATGAATATTTTCATGTTGTTAGCTATTTTATTTGACAAAAGTTGAAAATCACTTGGCTAAGCCATCGCAACACTAGTTGAGTGCTCTTGCGCTCTTCTAATGTTCTTCCTGCCTTGTCTTTTACCATGGCAGCACACTGGTTTTCTCTCATTGCTGTTCTATCATTCTCCTTTCTCAATGTCCTTCTCTCCAATTTTTTCCCCAGCTGTTGTAAGTCTTCATTAAACCATATCATCATAAACAATTTTCAGTTCACAGCCACTTTCTCAAGTAGTCTTCATACTTCATTTCAATATTGTCACATGTTTTGCCTGTTTTGCTATTCCCTCCTCTTCATTTATATTTTTCTGTGTTGAATCTGCAATTCTGACAGTTCCTCAGTGAGTACATGTACAGGACTCCTATCTAGTCAACCGTGATGTCAACAGAAGCTGGTGAGGGACTTCAACAGCATCAACATACTTGCAAAGCTTTTTCATAATTGGCTACTCAAGGGCTACTATTGCTTCTCTTATTCTCTGTCATTAACAAGTATGTCTCCATCTTCTTTGTCATGGATGGTTCCATTGGACTTTCTTTTTCTCTCCATTCCTCCTCTGTTCACAGACTACTTTGCTTTTCGTCTTTCTTACTCATCTTCACACTGTCTTCCTCATGCCCACTTATGCTTTTTATTGTGGTCTCCACTCTCAACCCCACAAATCAATTCATCCTCTGACACAATGTCTCATTGTGACCATTCAAACCAGAAACCTCACATGATTGACCCTTCATGTAAGGGGTGGTCCACATGTGTGCTACCAACTTCTCTTAACAACTCTCTCCATGCAGTCTAACCTTTTTCCTCAGTCCACTGTTCTCTGTAACAGTGTACACATTCACGCTCACATACTGACTGGAAACAGAATTGAATACTTATTGCACCCTCTCTCGGTACATCTGCTTTTGTGATTTCATAGTAAGACACACATGCTTATGCTAATGAGAACAGTCTGTGGATGAAAGTAATCTGTTGCTTCTTTCCATCATTGCTCAACCTTACAGACACTCAAAATTATCTGCCAGCAAGAAGTGTGCTAATTGAATACACTGGTGGTTTTGCAGACTGTGACAATGTCTTCATGATAGACGGGTTAAAAACTATGCATCTTACCATTGTTTTAAATCATCTATACAAGTACACCTAATTGAAGAATGAAGATGGCTTACACTAGCAATATGGGACGGCACAAAGGGCTGTTCTGTAATTGCTAGTTACTGTAAAAAAAAATAGATGTAAAATTCTAAGTACATTTATGCAAGGGTTTGGCAAGTGCCACAAAGTCACGTGATGTCATGCCTCGTCCTGCGTTTCCCGGATTCGACCTACTGAGCATGTATGCTCGCCACCTAGCTCGCATGCGTTGCCGCATCGAGCAGTCATGAAGGCAAGGTCTGAAAGGCAGCTTCTCATCTCCTCTCCTCGCCTCGCCGGCCGGATCACAACCACGCTGCACAATCTCAAGCACAAAGTTCAAGCGCTTCAATACAACCATGATTCATCTCATTAGTTAGCAGCTACGACGGGGAGTTGAGTGTCAAAGTAGTAGTAGTTGCTAGCTAGCCGTAAAAAAAACGTGAAAGGGCGGGCGGCAATTAGGTGCGCAGAGCGAAAAGCACCACCTGGTATATATCACAGAAGTGAGAGAGAGAGAGGGGAAAAAAACAAAGGGGGGTAAGAAGGGGGGGGGGGGAAAGAAAAAAAGAAAAGGAAACGGAAACGGAAACGGGGGTGTGTGTGTGTGTGTGTGCAAGGTACTGTATGGAAGAACAATGCTACTTTGGGGTTGTCATTCATTCATGATGCATGCGGGCGTGCGAGCGACGTGAGGCCCTAAAAGGGGCTAACTTAGAAGGACAGACAGACAGGGGGGAGGGGAAAAGAGAAAATTAAACAATTAAACCTGACAGGGGGGGGGAACGGCGGAGGAGGGGGGGGAAAAAGATCCAGGAAGCGCACGGACGGCGATGCACGACCGAACCCATAAAAATAACATTAGAAAAAGAATAACGAGAAGAAGAAAAAAAAAAGCACCAGGGCCATCATCACGACGAGAAGATCTCCGTGATAGTGCGGCGCCGTTCTCTAGCGCTCGCCCTCGCGAGCGTCTGCACGCCACCACCACCACCACCACCCCGGGCCGTATTACCCGCCGCAGTCTGCGCAGTAGCTTGCCCCGCTGCGTCCATGGCCGACAACTGAGATTTCGAGCCGATCGTACGTCTCCCAACAAGACCAAGCGAGAACCTCGCCGGCGGACGCTCCGTCTCCGATCCAGAGCGTGACGTAGCCCATGGCGACGACGGCGTTACGGGCGTCAGACCACCACCTGCTGATGATGGCGCTCCACCACCCGACGACGACGGACGGTGCCGGTGCAATGATAAGCCGCTCAGCGCGCTCACGCTTACTTTGAGCGGACGGGAGAACGTTCCTGAGGTGGTGTTCGTCGGGTGATGCGTGTTTTGGTTTGAGATTGACGCGCCTGCGCTGATAGAGGAGGTGGTTGATGCGGAGGTAGATGATTGGCCAGAGTCGGTGCGCGAGACTGGTAACGTCGTTATTGCCGTCGTCGGAGCTGCGCTCGGCGTAGTGATGGTCATACCGGGGTTAGCGCCCGTGTTGCTACGCATGGTGACCGCTGAGGCCGCCAAGCTCTTACGCCGCGTTAACCTGTCCGTCTGCGCCTCGGATGGGAGAGCTGGGAGTGGAGCGGGGATGGACAGCTGCGGGAGCTTGTTGCGCACGCTCTCGTCCATAGACTGGCGGGGACGTGGTGCGGGGGTAGGCGAGGGTTCGTAATCGTCTTCGACGTGCAGGGATCCCTGAGACTCGATCGTGACCAAGTCCGGTTTGGCTGAGGCTGGAGTACTCTCTCTTTGCAATCCTGGGGTGTAGAGCCTACGAGCCGCAGGTTGCGCCTGGGACGGCGAATTGTCTTCTTGATGATCCAGCGTGCGTTCTCGAACAGGAAGTTCCCGCTCTCTGAGTAACATCGAGGACGACGCACGTTGACCCGAAAGCGCACCGACATCTATGCGACTTGAGGCGCGGCGTAGTAGATCGTTCTTGTCCCTCTCCATTCCTCCGGCCCTTGCGGGATCCCAACTGCGCCTTGATTCGGTACTCCTCCGCCCACCAAAGCCATCGGCACTTCCGCTACCCCGGGCACTACCTTTGCCTGTGCCCGCGCTCGTCGAGGAACGGCCATCGGCGGCCGATCTCCGCGAGAGGTCTTCACTCGCGCCACGGAGGTGCTGCAAGCTGCTACCAGCGCCAGCGTTTGCGTTTGCGCTTGCAGACTCGCGCAATACTTTGCCGACTCCGAGCAAGAACCCAGTCATGGTTCGTACAAGTTCGTCGCTCACCCTCAACATATCGCGAAAGTCTCCGCCGACGTCCTTCCACAACCCGACCATATCGACCTCGTTGGCCGCGTTGGCATCCGATACCTCCGAGTCGACGAGCCGCTCGAGAGCGCGATTTGTACCTGCTCGAAGCATCCCATTGACTTGATCCGAAAAGCGTACGACCGCTTGAGCGTTCCGGAAGAGTTCCGGTACCGTCGCGGTGGTAGTGTCACCCATGGGCGGCAGGCGTGATAGTAGTGCTTCGAACATGGTGAGCGATTCGTCCATAAGCCGTAGGTGCTCCACTGCTTGCTCGTCAAGGGGCTGTACAGGGAATTCGCGGGGGCGTGTACGCGGCGAGCCATAAGTTCGTTCTTGGCGCATAGCAGAGAAAGGCGTGGCCGAGCCCAGTCGTGAACCAATCCCTTCCCGGTCACGATCAAGCGCATACGCGGACTTGTACGTGCGGATGCCAGGCGGTGCTGTCTTGGGCGGTGGTAAATCCTCGTTGTAGGGAGGAAGTCTGCCATTGACGTTGCCGGTCTCGACCGAGGGGGGCCGGAATGCGCCCCGCGATCAAAGTGTATTGGGAGGAAGCATTGGCAGGAGTGCGGAGTTCGTGAAGCATGGCAGCGCGCGATGGCCCGCTTTCTCGACTAGAGCTGGCGACTGGATCTTGTGCCTGAATCGATCCCGTGCGCATAGAAGTCAGTGGGCGAACTATCGTGGACGACTCTTCTGGCTCGCGGAAAACGTCTGTGGCGGTCTTAACGCTCATCCCCGCAGCTCGCAAGCTACCGCCGACTAAACGCGTGCCAAGGGAGGTTTCCATACTCCCACCACGGACAGTTTGGCGAATCCCGGTGTCGTTACTGGAGCCCGGGGGATCATCATCTTCGTTGTCATCGACAATAGATCGCGCAGAAGCGGTGCGCAGATCTTCGGACGTCCAGCGAGTTTGATGTTTCCGCATGGTGGATATTTGGTTGGCTTGGGAGATCGTTGGGAGGAGTTTGGATTTTGCAGCGTGCGCCGTCTTGACGGAGAAGTATCGCTGACAAGTGAGCTATACCGCTCCCGTTGTAGTTTTTGGGGTGTTGTCGGCTCTTTGGAGGTCTGAAACGTAGTATGCGCGTCATCAGTTGTTATGCAGCACGCTGCATTAGTGACTCACCCTGCCATCCGAGCTACCTCGTCGAGGTTCGAGGAATTCCCTGGGTAGAGGTTGCCTGTTTTTCTTTCCACTGCTTCCCGGACTCCGCCGTAGGAAGCCACCGCCGCCAAAGCGGCGGAGGTGACGTCATGGGGATCGTGTTCAAGCCCTTCGGGATCAGGCATGGACATAATAGACACTCGCTTCTTGGGTGTCCTTTGTGACGGACCGGGAGAGAAGCTGCGGGTTGATAGGGCAACTTTTCCTTTGGAAGGAGAAACGGGGAGCGAAATGCGTCGGAGTCGTGCATCCAAGGCATGGGAGACGGTGGACGGTGGTGTGATGGATTGATCGTCGGATGAATTTGAATGGTGGGCGGCAGGCTCACGTTCTGTTTCTGAGCCAGATAGGACAGCGGGATCCACCGATCGGGAACGGGCGCTGGTAGAAGCCAACCCAGATGAACTGATGGGACGAGTAGGAGAGCGGGATAAGCGAGAAGATTGAGGCGGGGAAGACGTGTTAAGACGCATAGAAGAGAGTTTATTGAGAGCCTGTATGCGGCCGAATTGCAGTGAGCCACGGAACAACAGATGGGGCGATGATCAAGTCTATCCCGGATGAAGGAGAACTCACCATGCGATTCCTTTGTGTTAGGCTCATAACACGCTGTAGCGCCATAACGTGGTCATTGGACTGAGACGTCCCACGGCGGCTGCTGAGACCGAGTCTAGCGGTGTGTTCCTCCTCTTCGTCCTCATCGACCCTCCTGGATTCACTGCCGCCCGTGGGGGACGAAGCTCGACTGGATCTGGAGTTGAGTGGCTTCTCGTTACGCATTGTCAGGGAGGAGGAGGTTGGAGGTTGGAAAGGTCTGTCGAGGATTTCACGACTATCACCTGTACTACCGCTTCCCGTAGAATTGGTGGCAGGTGGAGAAGGAAGACCGGAATGTGTTGATGTTGCCCCGGGACTGGGGGGCTCTGGGAGGTCTGGAAGATCTGACGGAGAGGGAGTTGAGCCAGCACCAAGGAAGATCGCGGATAGAGGACGGCGCTTTGATGGTAGAGAAGCGCGAGGTGTCATAGAGTTGAATGGATCGAGGGGCGGCAGCAGCTAGACATTAAAGAGAGAGGACGATGGTGGGTGAAAGAGAAGAAAGGAAAAGACTGAAAAGCGCCGGAGTGAGAGCGAAAGGGGGAACTGAAGACGGAAGAGAACGCTGCCCGGATGCCGGTTGAAGACAGCGATCTTGATTGGCCTGCAGGCCGTATGCGAAGTGGGTGAGATGAAGGAACGTTGCGCGACGAGGAGAGTGAAGACGAGAATGAGCTTGAGAAGCATCGACAAAGCCACGCAACTCTCCATCGTGGGAGCTATTCACCCCTTATGGAACATTCTATTGATTGATGTTTCGCGTCACAATCAATGAATGTCAATTAACGTCAATTCACTGGCTTATTCTCCCCGTCTCATCCCTCCAGCCTGCGTCCGGATGTCCACACCACCCAACTCATTTCTCAGGCTGACTCTTGGGCTCGCTTGGAAACCGCCGGGAAAACCCATCGTCCATCGTAACCCCACGTTGTCATGTCACAGCCTCGTAACCCTATTGTCTTCCTCACTCTTGGCACCTTCCTCAACTGCTAGTGCGTGAACACGAACACCTTCAAAACCTCCTTTAGCTTCCTTAGGTCCTCGCTGCTTTCTTCCAGTCCTCAGGAGGTCGTGGTCTCCTATATTGATCCTTATCACCGCACTGAGCCCTTCGGAACCTATTCGCGCCGCGCAACGTTACACCAAAATGGAAGTTACTGCGTTAATGTTAATGTTGCTTCAGGAGGACTCCTATAATCTGTCTCGATATAGGCAGCGGGGTGTGAGCCCGTGTTTAGAGCGTGCTCTGCTGTCAAACCTTTGGTTCGGGATCCTCGTACCCACTTCGGTTTCTGGTGACACGCAACAGGTAATGTGCCCCACTAGCTGCCATCCGCTACCTTGCTTGGGCTCTGTACGCTAGCGCATCCTCGACTCCCCCTCCAAATATTTACTACGCACGTCATAACAATTTCGCAATGGACGTACCTTTCTTTTGGTCCTAACTTACTCTCGCGATTGACACGCACGATTGCGAAGGTCGTGTTCACCCCGTCGTTTCGAAATTTATTCATGAACATACTCGGTCGGGTCTGAGGTAACGGAATAGAAGCGCATGCTCGCAGAGACTACCACCCGGTGTACAATACAACGACCCAGAGGTCATACAGCCGACCTCCTTCGAGTTTTTCAGAAAGCTATGGTAGAATCCCTGGATGACCGATTGGGTCCGGGGCTTTAATGTTGTAGCCGCGGATCAGCGCTATCAGCATATTATGAACTCGAGGGGGCGTAGTCAGGATGGAAGCAGCCTCAGAAGGACGACTCCGAGACCTTCTAGCTTTGATATTGTGTCAACAAGACGCGATCCGCGGCTCTTATTTTGACATCGAAGATCACCAACGCGTCACAACTTTCAGTCTGACGCGTCCGATTACTTACTATGCCTCCTTTCTACCCAGGGCCCGGGTTATAATCGTTTAGAATAGACCTACTATAACATGCTTTGCGCACCATCAGTGACAACAGTATCTTTGGCAATGCTGAGTTCGTCGCTAAAGTCATTCGGGTTGTCTTTAGCGCCTTGGACTCGGACAGTATATTATTGATAGGTTGACGCCCCGCACTTTTCGCGTCGATCCCATGCTACCGCTAGCCCCTGCTCCAAGTTTGTACAGTAGTGCATTCCGTGACTCAGAACCTGTCAATCCGTCTCCCTTGATATCCTTTAGGCGCTGTACCGTGAGAATATAGATCTCGGGATCGCTCAGCGCGGGAGGAACGAATGACAAACGATGGTCTCCCGGCACTCGTTCGAGATCGTGCTCATCGGAACGATGTTGTAAGTCCCAAGCACTGGCAATCTTCTATGCGTTAAAGACAAGGATGACTTCGCTCCGTAGAACTGTGAAGACGACCTTGATGGGTGAGAATGTCCGAGGAATGGGCCATATCAGAGCGCATGTCCTTGATAAAATTTACTAGGCCCACATTTTCATGACGAAGTAGACGCCGGTTTTACATCTTACATGCTTCACAGAAAATGCGTAAGGTAGGTGTTTAGGTAATGGACATGTTATCCTCATCGTCAAACAAATGCCCTCTCCTCCATTGCTCGCCACAAAAGCTCAAACGTAAGTCCTGAGACTTGAGAGAATAAGTTCATCTTTCGATGCCAGGTTTTGGTTTGCATGAACTATGGGGGAAACATCAGGTTTTAAACGGGGGTGCGGGTTCGTAATGAGACTTGCCATGAACGTTTCCTAAAGCATTTGTGGCTCCACTGCACTTCACTACTGTATTAGACTGAGCCACTGCCTCTCATTTCCGTTTCGAGATCGATTGAACCATTAGATTAAAATAAAATAAAAAGAACCATTCGAGCGGTGATGTCTTTCTTGGCTCGTGTACGCTTTTGCAGTAGTTTCGGAGGTGAAATAATAGACCAGGGTCAGGGTACTGAGAGTGTTGGAGAGGGGTTTGTCCATCGCAAATTTCCCGCGAGAATTATATTGCGATATGACACAACACAGCCATTGTCACGATTGCAACCAGACCGCAATCGATAGAATGTAGTCATAACGTCTGTCTTATGAATATATTGATCACATCTCAGCAAAACCGTTGTATCAACGATATCTTGGTCAGTGCGCGGTCATGACTTCGATATATATAGATCGTAAGTTGCACTTCTTGCCTCTCAGCTTGTCACGCTTTGTCACATAATAGCGGCAGCGTTCGGCAATGGCGTAGGTGGCGTGAGGGGCTCTAAAGCAAGAACAATAGCTCTGCTGCAAACGTTGAATAGCATCAGCGCTCATGGTCATGAGTTGTGCCGCCCATGATATATGATATCTAGCTCAGTAAGAAGGTTGCGAAATGCTTATAAGCAAGCCTCAGCAAGGTCAACTCATCCTGCGGACCTTTCAAAGTGGTCTTCCGAGTCTTCCCTTTCCGCTTACACTTCTTTCCCTGGTAGGAAAGCATCAGCATGGACTCCCTCACTGGCATTTGGCACCTCAAATTCTCCTGAAGTAATGCATCCCTGCCACCATAGGTGCGCCGCATTTTCACTCCTCATTAATGGTCTCTGAAAGATGGATTGTCTTTTTACTTCCTTAGTGTGAGGCAGCAGGTGAGAATGGGCCCGGGCCAAAGGTACTGGTACCATGACTCCACAAAGTACTCAGTTTGATAATGAGCGGATCACGAGCATCACACCTATTCCTTCCGCTGTCATCGCGTTTCACCGCTTGTTACCAAATCTTGGAATCTGTGCGCATCATTATGCCCGGTCTAAGCTGGAGCGAGGTGCCCCAACTCTTTCTTCCGTGCCGCCACACTGCCACCACCCGTCTTCCCTCCTTTCCATCCGGTTCAAAGAATAGGTCCTCTTTTCTTTCTCCCGCCCACCGCACCCAGTGAAAATTCGCCGAAATGGATCGATGATGAGGCTTGTGATTCCGACGCTTATCAACGCGCTCCGGGTGGCCCCGCCCACCCGTCGTGACCTCGCCTCGGACACAAAACCCCCCATTTTCGATCGAGAAGCACTTCGTGCTTCCGCCCGTTCTCTACGCAGCTTATGCACTTTCCTCAGGCTCTCCCTCTCTAGCGTTCACCTCGAGCTACCCATTTGAATGCAATATCGGCTTTCCCTGTGCAGCGCACGCCTTCTCCCCTTATCTGCGGTGCACTTGGGCCTCGGCCCGCAAGGTAGTGATGCTCAAAGATGGTGTAGTTTCCCCTGTACATAGTGACAAGTATTAACTGAATTTAATTATTATTTACAACATTTATTTTTGGTGGGAAAAAACCTCGGCATAATTAGCTGAAATAATATTTAGACTCCGACTAAGCTATCATCGCTCTAATTACAATTGTAACATATCATTTGAATAATCAAACTACAATTCCGTTATGAGCTTGTTCCCCGTGCATTGTGATGCAGCTGCAAAGCCGTCATTTCGTCTTCATGTCTATCCATATGTCTTGTGAGAATGGCGTTATATTGTGTTATAAGTGGCATTGCAGAGTCACTTTATCAAAGAACGATATTACTGGCTTCATGTTGTATTCCAGCAGTTATATCGTAACTTAAAGGCATCGTAATACTACATGGAATTTTGCGATGTCTCGTGGGAAGAATGCTGCATGGGCTACATCAGTCTCCGTCCTGTCCTCCAAACATGCTTTCCTTGACAAAAAAAAACCCGCGCCCACTCAAGACAAGCCCCCGCCTCTATATCTGCGCTGGACGCGCTGCTACCACCTTGAGAGTTACTGATCTATCACGTACCTACCATCTTCTGAAGGGAAGTAAGTCAGTAATTGGTATCTGCCACAGAAATACAGACTATTCGTGGAAGGCGTATTTCCCCATTCGCGCGATCTTACTTCATCCAGGAATTCTTGGCCATCGCTTCCCAATATATCTCTTTGAGATTGATTTCTCATCATCGGAACTGACTAGAGGGGTCGGGGGAATAGAGCGATCTGTGACTCCCACGCTTCAAAGTAGGGCTCGTCGGGATCAAAGAGTTGTTCCACCCCATCGAGAATTCGTACCGCGACATTCTTCACCTGAGCATGAGTCACCCAGTGCTCGGCAGCATGAGTTCCCGGAGTGACGCTGCGACGGAGGCCTAGGCGAGAACTGTCTGCGCATCTTCGAGAGAAATGTGGTACTGCAAGATGTCCCCCGTTGACGTTGCTAGCCGACCCGAGATCAAAAACTCCTTCACCGAAAAGTACGACTCGCACTTTTCGGTGAAGGAGTAGAACTGGACAACCAGGGGACGAAGGTAGTTAACCTTGAACATGAAGTTCCTTCACATATTTCTCTGCGTAGTCATAGATTAGCCGAAGATTACGTATCGCCGAGAGCAACGCACTCGCCAGACCCTGCTTCATCTCCTTCGTTGCAATCGCAAAGATGATCAACACTTCGATCTTTATCTTTACGATCATGTCGGACATTGTGTCTGTTGGCGGTACTGGCATATAAGACTCAAGGCGCTTGAAGAAGTTCTCGATACGTTCGAAGAGATCGATGAGGGCATCTTGGCTGGCATTGACATCTTTGGTTGCCTGTGCAAACTTCATTGTAAGATTCACTCTTACGCAGAGGTTGCTCACTAAGAAGACAACCCCGATACCAGAGCAAATCACTGCCGCGGGTGAGAATACCTGCGGAGTTGGTGTGAAAGTAGACAGACTGAGTAGATAACACTCACGAGACTCACGGGTCCAACACCTCTGCCAAGCGTTGCAGATAATGCGTAGAAAATATTGATAGTCGGGTTCAGCCGACGTGATAATTTCTCATCAGCACTCCTCGGCTGATCGAGCTCCTTCACTTCATCCTGAAGGACGACGAGAATATCGCCGGGATGGCAGGCTTGTAGCTGTGCTGCGAGAGGATGATCGAGAAGATCCTTCTTCGTCTTCTTCTCATACACCTTCAGAGCGGCGTTGAATATGGACTAGAAATTGGAAGGAGATGTCGACGCGGATGGAACCTGTAACATAGTTCAATACGGATGAACCGGTCGACTCAGATGATGAGAAAAGAGTCTGAGAAAGGTGTAGAGGCGGAGGAAAGAATGGGTCGTCCCCGCGATAAACTAGTTAAGGCTCCGACGCCACTCGCCCCGGGCGGCCCACTTGCCGTCGCAACCTTCGAGTCGGGTCCTCCTGGCGACTCCCGAGTATTCAGTACTCTATGACAGGATCGAGGCTCATAGGCCAGGGTCACTAGGTGTTGCAAAGAATATGAACCTGGCGAGCCGATTAGTATGCCCTGGGGTCAATTTCCCATACCGGCGGCAACCACAACCCCTCAATTGGCCCTAAGATGCCACCCTGCCTTAAAGCCATTCCTCCCTAATGACCTTGTGGACAATTCTTCTAGCCTAATCATCGTTGACGCTCTCCTGTGGGACCAGGAAATTGCTGGTTCTCTGGCAGTCTCTGATCATGCCAGTGTATCCTCTTCCTCTCCAGAACCAGAATTATTTGTGAATGTGTGGATCGATGGAATGCCTCTCGCTTCTGGAACCGTCACCTTAAATAGATCGGCTACCGTGCCATTCTCTCTATCCAAAATATTGCCTCGCTCGGAGCCGTATTCCCTGGTTTACACCGCGACGTTGTCGTCACCGAACAAAATTTTACGCCCATTCCCACAAGCCTGACTTACCTCCCGTCGCCTCCTGATCACATTGGCCCCACGCAATTTCAAGATTTTCCTTGGAAAACCCTCGCTTAGTAGTGGATGGGGGTGCCAAGATTGAGGGCACGCAGATTAAGTTTTATGGGGCAGTGCTGTCAGGCGCGTGGGTCTTCGGGTGATGCTATCTGCTTGGTGGACCATGTATGCAAAGTGACGCGTGACGGTTACAGCTTTTTCCAATTCAGATATTCTTCTGCCCTTGACTTCCGGTAAGCGAAGTGCTCTGGACATGCAAGCCGATTGTAATCGAAAAAACGTGTTTGTTCGTGACGGCCATATCGCGGTTATTTATCATCTAAGAATTTTATTGCTATTATCCACTCGAAACGCGCTTTTTAGGAAGTTTCTGTTGCAGCTCTAAAAATCTGGGGGTTCCCAGACCAGTCACCTAGTTAAGAGCATAAAATCAGCTAAGGTCAAAGAGACGCGAGTCCGCGAGAAGACAAACTGGATCCCATCCAACTGTAGCCGAAAATCCCTCAGTTTTGCAGCCCGGGTTAGTACCGGATGTGATGTCATTGAGGCCCGTGATGCCTTGGCCGTAAAGCCAGGGATTTAGGAAGCCAAGCGGTTTCCTGCCATTTGCAAGCTGGTGGTCATTCAGCAGTGAAATTATGCTCGCTGCGATCTGTACATTAGGTGTCAGCTGAACCATGATGAAGCAGAGTGGGGGAATGATTCACTACTACTGCGGCACTAGTGCCGTCCATAGCGTAGGGAACACCGTCCTGAACAACCACGATTTCAAGTGCCTGTGAGGAAATGTCTGGAATTCCGCGGCCAGCGGCGCTGCACAAAGTACTCAGTAAAAATAGGTCAGGTCACTGCAACGGATGTACTCGTATAAGCCGGCATACTCGCTGCCGAGTTTCTGGAGGAATTCAGGAACGAGGATATCCTGGTACTCCTGGCGCAGAAAGTGGGATGAGAACCCGCCGCCGGAAAGTTCTGCCGCGACTTCGTCTTCGACATCCATCATCGTGCCGCCAACGCTAGTGACCCACGGACCTGCGAACCCGTGGCTGTCTGTTTAGCAAGTTGTACCCGCGCTTGTGTAATGAAACACCACACATACAGCTTTCTGGGAAGTTAGGTCTGAACAGAACTTTTCCGGAGTCATCTTTGCAGTCCCCTTTGCCGACGCCGTCATCGCCGCTCGCTAACAGGACGCTGGCACCCCGGGCACCAAGTATTGCGAACAGGTCGCATAAGGCTTTTGTATATTCTTGTGGTAAAATCCGCTCGTCATTGCCATACGATATACTGATTGTTTGCGGGATCTTCGGCAGATCGATTGCGTAGTTGAGCCACTCGAGGTCCGTGTCTCCCTTGATTGGCTTATATGTGATAGGATCCCAATCCAAGTCACCGCCTACACTGTAGTAGACGAGCGGGATCGGATAAGCCATTCCCAAGGCGTACTGTGCGTTTATATCCGCGTCTTCGCTGGGTTTGCTCGCTTTGGATGTGCCACCGTTGATTGGTTCGACCGTGAATGTTGCGTCCTTCGCGTCGGCACGATATTTATTCATGAACAACGTCAAATCCGTTTGGCTCGGAATATCATCCACGAAACCAACAACTGCAAACAGGCTCTTGTCCGTCGCGGATGGCACATATTCCCGCGTCTCGTACAGCCAACGCAAGGTATTCACCGTAACGTCATCATTGTGGTTGTTGCCGTCGTCATCATCACCACCATCACCATTACGGCTCAACAACACTGGCTGTCCCGAAGTCGAGTTCGTGATTGTCATTGCTTCTTCCTTGGAGCGTTTGAGTAGTGCTTGTTGCAGCATGCGCGGGGGAGAGAAATGCGTTGTCGGGACGACGGTTTGCACATGCGCATGTAGAGCCATGGGAAGCTGATAGCCGATTGTGCGGAGAATAGTCTTGTTTGTACCAGCGTACCGGTAGAGCTGGTACGACGCGCCGAGGAGATCATTGGCTGTAGAAACGGGAAGAGTGGGAACCGTCAACCAGCCGCCACCGTGTGTCAATGAGGTGATGGACAATAAAATGCTGCTGCGTTCAAGCCAGGAGTTGACAAGCCCAAGAGTGTCTGTGTGGGGTGCAACTAGCTCAGTGACCTGCTCCTTCGATAGATATGCACCATATCTGAAACGAAGAAAAGGTACACGTGAACACAGACGCGAGCGGAAGTGCGACAGGAGGTATTACCTGGGGTTCTTGGGACCGCTGACCTCATATAGGGCGTCAATCAAGGCATTCTCGCGGTGTGGTTTGAGCGCGATATGAAGGTCGATCGTTGTTCCGGATGGAGGGGGGCCCATGCACTCCCAGTTTGCGGGGACAGCATTCCAGGTGTGTTTCGTTTGCTTGTTATCCCAAAGTGGTGCAAGAGGCGTTGAGTGGTCCCCGACGATACCAGTGGGCGCGACGGCAAGGAACACTTGAAAGAGCACAGAAAAGCGGCGGTAGTACATGACTGCAACGGGTCAGCAGGCAGCAGTAAAGAGTGCAAGAAGCCTGCGTACCGAAAGACTTAACTCGAAGGACAGGACCGTTTCACAAAAGACCAGCTAGTAGTCACTAGAGAGCAGAGAATTATTGCGCAACCCAACATAGAGTCGGAATTACTTAGGTTGTAACTGGGGAATTAAGGTTTGCATTCCACAAAGTATCACCCGAGCGCTCTTGCGAAAGTCAAATACTCGCGGCTCGAGACGAAAGCGGGAAGAAGCTCGGTCAAGAACAAACCGCTATAAATATATAAAGACCCGTATGCGTAAGGCGCGTGTGTTCAAGTTGAGCCACACAATAACTCGATGACATGTCAACGATGTCCTAATGATGGATCAGTTCGCAATGTCATGGGACATGTGATGCATATGCAGTGATACAAATGATACACTACAGTAATATGGGACTCAAGAGGGTCAACGACCCGGGCCGTGACCGCGGCGGCCAAGATTTGATAGGCGGGAATTGCCGCGGACCATTCGTTCATCATTGTTGGTGCTCTTGTGTGGGAGCACTCCGCCTGTCAAGGTCCCGCACCCCCTTGGCGTCCTCGGCTCAGACGCGCGACCACCGAAGCGCATCTCTGAAATCCTGTGGGAAACCTCTGAACAAGATGTTGATTCCCCTACATATAGCTGGGGATGGCAGCCTGCCCCCAGCGAGTAAGTCATAATATACTATTGCAGTGATCTCACACGCCTCAACTAATCGGCCTGAAGGGGCCTCAATAACCGATTCTGACACATTGGAAACTTGGCCATGATCGGAGCAAAGTCCTGCTTTTCCCTGCTGCGCGATCCTTTCCTTCGCCACCAGGCCCAGTCGGCCATGCGAGCAATTACGCACGTAAAAATTTAGACTCTTGGTGGAGGTCTTGTTGAGGAAACCTGAGGTGGCGAATATCCCCGCCCGGACCTGCCACGCGACACCTTTTTTGGTTGATGCCGCTTGCGACAGCGCGAAAGAGTCGCCCAGTTTCAATGTTAGGTATTTCATCCCCTCGAAGCGGAGGAGGAACCTTCATCAGCGACACGTAGACTGAGAGTGTGCTCGTTTCTCGTTTTTGGAGACCATGCTCATTCGCTAAGCAGTTAACAAGAATAGGAGCGGTTGAAAGGAACGGACTGTGGAAGTTTCTAGACACCAATCTCTCAGTGCTGTTAAACTTGACCAGAACAGACTCTATCACTTCAATTGCCATCGCAATGCAAAGGCATCGAATTTCCCACATTGAGAGGACACTTGCAGCATTTGACTACGTTGCATGCACAATCAAAGTTCTCATACGTGCCACGTTCTCAGTGCTTCTGTTCCGGTGCCCACCTCCTAGCCCTGAAGACAACAGCAACACTCTGATCATGCGCTGGCGGAGGCAGCTCTGTCCTCCCTTTCCTCGCCGCCATGCCACTCGCCAACTTCACAACGCCCCTCGTACTGCCTTGGGATAACATACATATCAAGCACAACTGGACCGACTCCCATCGAACTGGGAGAGCCTAGGAGCTCCTCCACCCAACACCACCATCAATCTCCACATCGCACCTGTCCCTCAATACGAGAACGCACTGATCGATTCCCTTTATGAGGTCAGCACTCCAGGGGATCCAAAGCACGTTCTTTTTGTCATTCTTCTACACATGACATTGTACTTAAATGTTCCGCTGCTCCATCGCAGATATGGAGCGCACCTGACAAAGGAGCAGGTCGCTCAGCTTGTCGCGCCGCACCCAGACACACTTCAGCTCGTCAACTCCTGGCTGAACGCCATCACATACCGCCCTCCGCCGTCTCAGTGACACATGGCGGCGGTTGGCTGACGGTGACCAGCGTGCCCGTGTCCCGAGCTAACGAAATGCTTGGCGCGTCGTACCAGCTCTTCAGGCCATCTGGGATGAATGGCACGACCATTCTCCGCACTATTGGTTACGCACTTCCCGCGGTGTTGCACAATCACGTACGAACCGTCGTTCCGACGACGTGCTTTGCCTCCACGCACCCTCTGCAGCAGATACCACGAAAGTACTCCGCCGACGCAACTGTAGATATGGAGTCCAGAGAGCCCGGGACGGTACCGTCGAATCGCGACGACGAGGATGAACCCCTAATCATGCCGTCGGTGCTGCGCTCGCTGTACAGGACGGCCGCTTATGTACCAGCTGCAACTCATAAGAATGCAATCGGGGTGGTAGGTTTTTCGAACCATTACCCAAGCCCGGCTGATTTGGCGAGATTCATGAGTAGATGTCGCGCGGACGCAATAGACGCGACCTTCACCGTTGTGCTGATCAACGGTGGCGGGTACGACCCGACCCATCCCACGATGATACCAAGGTTGAACCAAAACATGCAATACGCTCAGGCCATAACATATCCGACCCCGCACACCTTCTACAGCACTGTCGGTCGGATATCGTTCAATGCATTTGGTGACAACAAACCAGACCCTGACGACGCATTCTTGACGTGGCTCGACCACCTGATCCACCTGGAGACCATCTCACAAACGATCGGCGCTTCATACGGTGACTATGAAATGCTCTCCCAGTGGAGTACACAACGGCCTTGTGTGATTGTTTGCTCGACTCGGTGCGCGTGGCGTCAGCGTCCTCTTCCCAAGCGGCAACAGCGGCGTTGGCGCCAGTGAGGCCTGCCATGCTAACGACGGCTCCGGAGTCCAGTTCATCCCTGAGTTCCCTTCATCCTGTATGTGTACCGTTTTACTTCTCTTGAAGAAGCACACTGCCAGAGCCAGAGGAACAATTCGTTCACCACATTAACACGCTTTCGCAGGTCTTGGGCTTCCTTGGGTCACCAGTGTGGGCGGCACGATGCGCCGGACTCTGAGATCGCATGGATTCGCTCGGGGGCGGCTTCTCGAACCATTTCCCCCGTCCTATTTACCAAACCCTGCTGTACCTGACTACTTGCAGCAGCTCGGCAACCAGCATCATGGCTTGAACAAGTGCGTTATCTCCTGCATCACTGCCTGACCTATCTGAATTTTCATGGTCTTTCCAGCTCAGCTGGCCGTGGTATCCCCGACCTCGCTGCTCAGGCAATCAACTATTTTATTGTCGATGGGAACAAGGCCTATGAGCTGAGTGGCACAAGCTGCGCGACACCGGTGCGTTTCCCTCCGTTCTACCTCTAGCATCCAAAAGATGACCAATGTACAGACCGTGGCGGCCATATTCTCACTGCTGAACGACTACTTGGTTTCAAGGGGAAAGAAGCCGCTCGGGTTCCTCAACGCATGGTTGTATGGCCTCGGAGTCATAGGCATGAACGATATCAAATCTGGGTCTAACCCGGGCTGCGGCACCAAGGATTCTCGGCTATCGCTGTGTGAATCCTGTTTGTCCCGCGAGATTTGTCTCTTCATCTCCACGTTGGCTGATCTGTGGTTCGGTAGGTGACAGGACTCGGAACGCCAGAATTTTTGAACTTGCAGGCCATAATCGATTTTATGATCCAGTTCTCATTACAATGGGATAATGGAGGAGCGATAAATCAATCCCTCTCCGATTCTACAAACACCTGACGGACCACCTCGGTACGCCAGGAAATAGACAAGTACTTTTCGCGTCAGTCCCTCCGGTTCGACCTGCACAATTCGAGCACCCACTCATAGGTTCTTCATCTAAACCCCTCAAACTTATTGCTGAGACGTAACTTCGTATCTTTTAAGATATGAAAAGACACTGACATGACATGGGCGAACGTCATATAGCGGACATTCCCTCCAAGTCGCAAAGATCTAGAGCTTTGTTCCTCTACCCCTGTCCATGAAGGCGATCTCCGATAGACTCACAAGCTCTGTGTGTATGTTAAACAGAGGGCGCAAGGGAGGAATAAAGGGAAAGTAAAGAGCATCAGGAAAAACCTCCCAGAATAATCAAGGGAGTAATTCAAATAATTTAGATTATTTCAGTTTATTTAGGTCCCCGTAATCGCGTAATCACTTACTCAAAAGTCCAACCGATCATATCGGTGTTAGCGGCCTCACTCCGATCTCGAGTCCTGGGCGCTTACATCGATGCGCCCACCCGTGGTGCCATTTGCGACTGGCTGTGATGGTATGAGCTCCCTCCTGAACATAGATTAGTTGAGAAAACACCAGCATGAGAAAATTTATTGTATTTTTTGAGTCCGACAACTCTGTTCGTGGAGCAAGTACTGGTTGACGCTGTTGACAACAATGACAACGGAGCCAGTGCTGTAACCAGACACGCCCGAACATCGGGGCTCGCCAACTGCCATTTTTGCTCCTTTTTTCTTCGAATCCATCTGAGTACCGCGTGCCTTGGGGTGCATGACCTCATGTGGCACTATACAACCCAATTCTATATACCAGCTTCGACCACTCGTTCCGTTGCTAGTACTTCTTAACAAGACGCCACCACTTTGCTCTTATCTACTACTCAGCCGCTACCATTATGCGGTGGCAACTGCCCTATGTCCTCCCGTACCTGCTGGGAGCAACGGCCTTTGTTCTCCCTTCTGTGATTTCTCGTTCTGGCGACGATGCAATCCAGAACACTTTCCAAGTACCGCCGGAAAGCTCTGCGTGTGGGTCGGACCTAGGGTGGACTTTTCCCCCGAGCCCAAATTCTACTCACCACCTCATTTTCAACGGCGTGAGCGGTTTGCTACAACGATGGCCCAACATCCTCCGCCGAAATGGTGCGTTACATCTCACAGATCTCATAAGGAGTTTCTCACACCTGCAACCTGCATCAGGTCATAGTCTGATTCCTGCGACAATCCCCAAAGGGACAATTTTATACCACGGGCGCATGGACGATCGAATCCCAGACCAACCCGATTGGTTGCATTCGACTTTGAACACGCCTATTTTTTCTGCCGTGGACCCAGCTATATGATCACGTTACAGGCCAAGCGCGACCTCCGTCTTGTATACTTTGATGGGTCAAGCGCGGCGAAAATGAAGGATGGTCCCCTGGATTCTCAGGATGTCATCTTGTGGGGGCGACCTCAATCAGACAAGCTCTTCCCCGAAACAGAGCGCATCGAGGCTCTGTGTGAGTGGGGCAGACCATTTGGTCTGGATGGTTTCGTTCGAATGGAATTTCATTTGTACGTGTACGCCAAACGCACAGTTACCCGTGGAGCTGACTCATGACAGCGAGGTTATGTTGTGCGACATGGTGGACGCCATGGAAGTCGTCACCTTTCTCGATCTCATACCCAAGAACCGAGCGTCCTTACCCACGTATTTCCCGGGCGTTCCGGTCCCAATTCCCCTTCCACCTCCATTCGAGCCCCCATCCGGCTGGCGTGGCTCACTCCCAAATGGATACCGCAGTTTCAGCGAGGCCTATGTCGCAGGAAGTTGGCACGACCACGCGCCAGGGGAAACGCGCATACGCCTGGACTATTCGGGGCTCGTCACCTTTTACGACCCTTCCCTCTCGAGTCTCGTTGAAGCCCGGTACGGAAAGGATAGGCTACACTTTCGTTTGGAGGGGATCTCGGCACTAGACTCGGAGCGAGTACGTGCCGAGCTGGAGACAGTGCTCACACGCGAGCCTGAGCGGGTGAGCGGCATCGACTGGGGCAGCATCGTGCGAGTCATCACGAATCGCTATGCCGGCCGCCTCGAGTATTTGCGTTCCCTACTCTCGCCGAGGACATCGATCGAGGGTGCACTCGAGCAAGCTTCCGTAGCACGCGCGCAGCTGCTGGTCATGCTCGCGCCATATATCACAACGGCGGACGTCCCAAAGCGGCTGCCCGCATCGGCCGACTTGCGTTGGGCAGCACCGATCGCGCTGCGCTGCGCAACGACGCAGACGTCTCACATTCCGCTCGGAATGCTCACGCCACAAGAGGCACGAATCCACGCTGCAGTGGAGAACACGCTCCACGAAATATGTCGTCGGCTGGCTCTTGTGTGGGTCGAATTCTTCGATGTGGAAGCGGCAGACGAGGCGGGGGCTAGTGAAGCCATTGATGTGGCGCATAGGCACATCGAGGAGCTGATGGCATGGCTTGACTGGTCGGCGTGGGTTCGGTGCGAGCCTGGATGCACTGTTGAAGTACGTCGCGTGGTTCTCTATTTCTCCTTGGTGAGGATTGATGAGTGCCTTGGCGGCGAGCAGGAGACTTGTTACGCACCAACGTGGCCATTCTATGAAGAAGATGACCCGTATGACATGTCACCTCGATGCGTATCACTCTATGTTACGGCCTTCTAGTGATACCCCCCGATCACGTCATGTTCTTTCTGTGCTGCTATGGGTGGAGAACCGTGCCCATGATACAGTTCTTCTAAATCACAGTGCGATCCCAAAATATAGGCCCTTATTCCTGTCAGCCTAAGCACTTTCCTAATACCGAGCGAGAGTGAGGAACAAAGTCAAGTAGACGTAAACATTCCTGGTATAGCCTGTATAGGATGCTTTCAACCGTAGTATAAACAGAGTGTTTTAGGATCCTTGCAGAGGCTATGACGCGAAACGAAGAGAAGAAAACCTCACCCAAATCCTGAGGCCTATCAGGGCGGTGCGTATTCTGGGGTACGAGCCTCGGGTTTGGTTGAAGAAAACCTGCCTGACAGAGACGACAACCCCGTACAGCAGCGACACGACATCATAAAAAAGCAATAAAAGATGTGGAGATACTGGTCTGTTACTACTTATGCTTGATGACGGTTTAAGCAGGGACAAATGCAAGGACGCTTGAAGTGCGAGACATCGAGTCAAGCATCGACTCGGAGTCTCGGAGGGGTGGCACCTACTACTACATCATGACCTACATTGCATGGAAGTTGTTCGTCAGCGAGCACAGAATACTGGTTTAAATCTTTCACCTCTCGTACCTCTCCCTACTGTGACGTAGCCACCCTTCAGGATAATTACGTTGTCTTGAATATATTCGTGGTAGAGCCCTCCTTCGGTCTACTCTCCAGTCCAACCCGAACAATAGAGTTCACCAAATATGAGTTCATTGAGTTACTAGTGGTGCGGTGGCAGCACTCGCATGGACCGCGGATGACTCACACGTGAAGATATCTCTTCTTTTCACAGAAGCTCAAATAGTTCAACTTATCATAGCGATACCGAGGGAAACGTGAAGTCTAAAGAAGAACGTTGCAAATCATTGACGTGATCGTGATGGACTATATACATGCTGAATAGAGCATCTGAGAGCGTGAAAGGTCGATGTAAGGTGACGTGTAGCGGCGTGAGGGGGACGTGGAAAACACATAAAAGATCCAGCTCGTGAGGGGGACATCATATCTGCATGCGTGACGACAGATCGATAGCAATATACAACAAAAAGAATAACACATCCACAGAAAGAAACAGGAACGGGCGCGCAGGAAGCGATGGAGAGGGAATGAAAAGATAAACTGGAGAATAACCTGTGGGAAATAGCAAATAATGTGATGCAAGCCGTGTCGTGATGGGATGAACAACCAATGAGTAAAGGTGTGAGAGACGGAGAGATGAACTTGGGTGGATAGAAAGATAGAAATGGAAGATAAGCGGTCGCCAGGGACAGGTGTTTGTTAACACGGCGTGGGTGATGCTTTTTTCACGACCGTCTTCCCAGTGACAAGCGCCTTGAGCGCGCGACTGACTACTTTTGCAGCGCCAGCGCGGTCGCGGTCCTCTCGGAGGCCGGAGGCATCAGCAGTGCCCATACTCTCAGGGTGCATCCTCCCGAGTTCATCAACGCTAGATCCAGCAAATTTGTCTTCGCTAGATACGGGCGGGGGCATAGGTCGGCGTGATGAATGGAAGAATTTCCCTGGACTCCTTGATGACGAGGACGAGGACGATGGCGCGCCTGTGGAAACTGGCTTGACGTGGCATGACTGATAACCTTTCCCGACGCGCTTCACACCGCTGGTGGCCATGAGGAAGCGGTCGTAGACGACTTCGACGTGGCGTTGGGTTGGGGAGTCCATGGCTGGAGAGCGTACGAGTTGTTTGCGAGTGGGATATGGTTGCACTATGAATGGCGAGTCGGTGAGGCTGTCACGGTCGGGGTTTGGGGGAGACATATGATCGCTGGAGCTCCCGGACGTATCGGGATCTGCTGGGATAGGGTCGGGGGTGAATAGATTCCGGTCCAGAACCGTGTTGACACTCAATGATTTGGCCGCAACTGGGAGACTAAATGAGTACTGCAGGAAATAAGGTGTCGTAAACCGCGCTCACGTTTATCTAATTCCAATTGAACTTTAGAGATGGGACGGATAAGACGCTTCAAGTCGTTGGCCGATTTAGACTTCTCCCTGCGCTTCGACGGCGTCATGTCAACATCGATGTCTAAACTGCGAGATTTCTCCGGCGAGCGCCCAAGCACTGTAGCACGGCGGGTTGGTCGTGGACTGTCAAACGAGAAGGCTGAACGAGGCTGGACCGCCGGACTCGCATCTGAAAGAGCCGCCTGACTCTCGTTCAATGTAGAGGTTCCCAACGAAAGGCCACTCTGGTCTAAACTTGAGTCCTCTTCGGGATGGAAGAGCTGGTTGGCAGCAACGGCCCTGCGCGAAGGTCTCTTGGAGTTGTACGAGTTCTCAGTGGAGCGATCACGAGACGGCCGCCGAGTCTGGGGCCCAGGAGCAACGGGAAGTGGAGGAAGCAAGCTGACGTTTGAAGATCCGAAGTTTTGCCTGGCATCGGCGACAACCTCTGTAGTGTGGCATGAGTGGATTTGCCAAGTGTGAACGGGAGGCAGACGTACTCTCGACATTCTGAAGCCAGATCGTCATGCGGTCCGCCCGACTGTCTTCGCCGACTCGCCGGTTTCGGACGGCTTGTTGCACCACGGGTAATGACGAGTTTGCTATTTATGACATGCATCATGACTACCAAAGGACAATGATCATACAACTCAAACCCATACCTTCGTGAAGAATCTCCCTCTCCCAAGACGGGCGCTCGCTCAAATCTTGTGGAGAGCTCGAATTGGCTGCACTTTGACGACTCTGACGACGTCCAATGAGGCCCATAGAGGACTTGTATATCCCAACCGTCTTGCCTAGAAGAACAAGTCAGAGATACAGCCACGTTGGTTGGGAATGTAAGGAACCTAGTGGGACTTTGAGGCTCTGCTTGAAGAGGCTTAAGCTCGACTCGTTCGCTGACGCGTTTCGGGCTATTGGTTCACGCATAGGTGACTCCGCTTCGTCTAAAGCTATCGTCAAGATCATGGATACGATGCGATCCTAGTCTGACAGCGTACCTGGCAAGGATGGCATTGGTGTGGGGGGCGCTGTCGACTCCTTGGCTGACTGGAAGAGCTTCGCAGACATGTTCCGGGCGAAAAGGTCATCCGACCTTGTAGGCGAAGGCGCTGTGCCTGTGGAAATGACGGTTACAACACTACGAACACTTACGTCAGAAGAACGAACTTGGTGGCCCTTGTATAGACGAAGCATTGTCCTGGAGCCTTGACGGTTTGCGAACGGGTGCTGGGCGCTCTTCCTCTTGTTGATTGTCAGACTCGCCAACGCGCTCCATCTCCCGCAGCCTCGCTCGCTCGAGTTCCCATTCGCGCATGCGGTTGCGAACACTGCCAGTGCTTCGATCTGCCTCAGTGACGCTCTTGTCGAGTGCACCCGTTCGTGAGTTTTCGGCGCTCCGCGTCTGAACCGTGCGGTCTGCTAAAGCAGAAGGCTTGCGAGCTATGCTCCGTGATGTGGGCTGTTTCCGTAGAGCATGTCTCTGTTGAACGGGAGAGTTTTCCTTATCTTGGACTTGCGGCGATCTCCTCTTGACTGCGGACACGTTTTCTTTCTGACGTAGCGGTGTGAGCATGTGAGAATTGACATCAGGGCGTCTCTTTGCCAAGCCGAGAACTGGGAAAATGTTGTCAATAATCTCCCACTTGACAAGAAAACGGAACTGACCACCAGATCCTGAGAGTACCCGCTGCCGGACGGGATTCTTCTTCACGTTCGGCGTAGTTACAGGGGTATTCTCTTTGTCCTCGTCCCGCCTCTCTACACGCTTGCGTTCTGGTGGCTGACCCTTGGACACCCGACGTGATGACCAGGCCGGGGTAACACTGCGAGGTCTTGTCTTGTCTGGGGTTCCACCGCTGGCCGTCTTTTTGGAAGCAGGTAACAGGGCATCCCAGTATGGGTCCTCAAGAGCCTCGGACGCGGTGCATCGGACATCGGCATTCGGTTGGATCATCCTATGCAACATCTTCTCAACGCCTTTAGACATCTTCCAACTACCCAACCACTTTCCGCGCATCTACCACGGCATCTTTAGTAAAGCGATAAAACACAAAAAAAAAATCTCACAGTTCGTGACCAGTAGTCCTCTAACGCAGCTTTGGTCGCAAACTGCTCACCTTCCGTATTCTCGAATGGCGTACGGCCAACGAGAATCTCGAAGCATGTCACACCGAGAGCCCAAATGTCCGCCTTGCGAGTGTCGTGTGCGAGGCCTCTCGCTCGTTCGGGAGATAGATACTGGAATCGGATTAAAGTTGGTGGACACGCATGAGAAAAGCACGCTCGCATACCTCGGGAGTGCCGTATGTAAGGTTTGAACAGAACGCCTTAGTGCTTTGCAAGTCATACTTTTCCGCAAACCCAAAATCAACCAAGACAGGTACTTGCTTCTCTGACAAGAGAATGTTCGCAGGTCTATTGAAATCACTATTAGCTCTAGCTCGAGACGGATTCGTGAGCCCGCAACTTACTTGATATCGTTATGAACTACTCCTCGAGAGTGAAGGAATTGGACGCCGGAGATGAGTGAGCGAAACCACTCCTTGGCTCTGTGCTCTGGAACCTCAACAGGTACGAGTTCCGGAAGGTACTCCCTTAAATGAGACATCACATCAGTACGAGTGCGGACACTACTCAAAGCAAAGCCAATAACCGCATATACTCACATCGTAATAAGTGCGTAAGAAGGCGTGATAATGAAAGAGTGGAAGGGTACGATCGAAGGGTGAGGATCATTCTTGAACGTCCTGACTACCTTCATCTCGTTCCACCTGCGAAGAGGACCGTGTTAGTGACGTGCAACGATGTTGCGCAGAAAGTCGCATACAATGACCGAACGCGGGCTGCGGTCGTCGTCGTCTTCGATCGGTGCACAAGTTTCACCGCCAGTTTCGTATCATCAGCACCGTCTGAAATTCTCGGTCGACATAACCAGACGCTGCCCCAATTCCCAAAGCCAATCTAAGAGGTTATATGCGTGGCAGTTGTCAACGGGGGTTCGGTTCCGAGGCTGACAGGATTCACCTCTTTGACAAACTGGAGCTTTTCGGCGAGAACCCGGTCGGAAAGGGAAAAGATATCAGTGGCGTCAGAAGAAGGCTGTCCTGAAGACATCGTGAATGGAAGACAGGACTAAATGTACACAAAATACGCCCAATCGTCGCCGGCTTTGAAGACACCGACAACAACAGTGAGAGGAGGAGGTTGAGAACAACTCGGAGCGCAAGAAACGCCCTGACACGCACCGGGAAATGAACACTCCCAAAACAAGAACAAATAACGCGTAGTCCTTGTCGCGACTTCATGTCTGATCACGTGTCCAAGGCACAAATGGTTCATTCATGTTCAGAAAAGCCCAATCATACATCCACCGACTGACGTGGCGGAGACTCGTCGACAACCATAACATTTGAACTCGAAGGTGGCCTGCCCTGTGGCCCCATCATGTTCTCCATCAATGCGTCTATTTCACTTGTCGCCGATGGCTCTGCTTCTCGGACAGCCTCTGTCCGGCGCTGCAGCGCAGTCTCGATAATATCTTGGTCCTCAAGTTGTTCGACGTGCCACCGCAAAGAACGCATGACTTGATCAAACATTGCTTTATACATAGCCAAAATCAGTGACAGCTGTCATGACTTATGGCATAATGGTCGCGATGGATCATCCCCACCTTTCTCGTCCCCGTTGGAGGCCGAGCCACGACGAGGTCGTGGCATAATCAGCGGCCGTGTTTCGGCGCGTTCTTCCTCCTCCCTTTTCTCACGAATGCGTAATTCATCAAGCACCTTGGTCGAAAATGAATCTTCGGACAGCTCTAAGTCTGATAAGCTTGTCTCATCTACCCCATACGCCGTTGTCAGCGAGTCGTTTGGCGAGGTAGATCGGACGAAGGGAGCTTCGTAAGGAACGTCGCCGCGATGCAACTCATGAGTGGGTTGGGATGCACCAGACATGACGATAAACGGTTTCTAATTTGGTAAAATAGTTTGGAACAGCTGAATTGCTCGTTGGGAACGAGCGGTATGGTTCGGACGCGCCTTGAGCTTGAGCTTGAGGCTTGAGGTGCTTGGTCCCTAACTGCGACCGACAAGAGGTGTTTATGCATTCACATGCATTCATGGTTGGTTCGTGCCCCACGATCACGCGTGCCTGGTCACGTGTTTCTATTACTTCTCGTTAACATCTTCACAAGTCTTTAGACAGACCTCGATTTTGATCCCGAACTACAACGTTCAATGGCGATACACATGAATTCCTGATCTCGATATTACAATGCCTCAATATGATGTGTGGTGCTGGAGGCTGGTGTTGTAGATATGGGGTTGGTTCCTTGGTTCGTTCTGTTTCGTTCTGTTTGGAAGTTGCACTTCTCAATGAGGACAGTAGCTTGTAAAAAACGTATCGGGGCCAACTTGAGTGATGAAGCTATGAAGCTCGATGAAGATTGTGTGCCGAAAACACTTACAAAATGCGCTATCTAGCATGCCGCATGAGGACGACACAGAAGACGCGCTCACTTTGCTCTCGGCCCATTATGCAAGCAGTGTTCATACATACGGTTAGACGATTTCTATTTTTAGCGTTCAGTGTTTCGCAATGGAGGGAATTGATTTACGGCGATGCAACCACATGGCTACATGACCAACTGATCGGAAGACGCATGCACGCTGCTGCACAGCTGGGCTACAGTACTGTATAGCGAAGGTCTAACGTTGCCGTTGGTAAGCATCGCCCTTCGGTCGCGTTTCACATTGACAACGTAAACGTGACGGTATGAATTCAGAGACCACATGGTAAAGCAGTCGAACTCACGGAACGAAACCCAAAGCCCAGCTCGCAAAAGGGTGTTTCGAATGCTGTATGGCGCCGAGTGGAGTCCGGCGAAAAGAAGGCCGAACTTCATGCAGTATGGCTCGCCCAATGTATGTTCTTTTCGAATTCAGGGAGCCGAAATGGGGAAGAATTTGAAAAGTGGGCAACAGCCTGAGGACTTAGACAAGGCTCGTGGACCACTCGGAGTATGATAGGAACGTCTCTGGCATGTTCGCACAATGTGAACATGATAACGCGGGCGTCTATCGACGTCTATCAATCACGTCATTTGCCACTGCCATCTGCAAACGCGCAGCAGCGCTCCGCGATTCATTCATGCACAGCACAGTCCCTATGTACCCTCACTCACTCCCCGACTCCCCGCCATGGACCGCATATCCCCGTACAGTAACCTTTCTTGGTTTGGCTATCCTGAATTCTGCCGCTCGGGATTTCTCAAGCGATCGTGCCTATCAAGTACTTTCCGAGCCCGAGCGCGGTGGAAACGAATCACATGGTGCTACAGCCGTCCACAAAACGTATAAAAGAGGACTCTGAAAGGACTCTGCAGTCAGCATCTGTTCTTCCAAGTCTCTTCCTACTACTTGCACATCCTCCCGTATCCATCACACCTTCCCTCCCACTCTGGATAAAATAATGAAGTTCGCCTCATTCCTCACTCTCGCCTCGTTCGCCGTCTCTGCCGCATACGCGCAGAGCATCAACATTGGGAATCCGCAACCCAACACGGCCATCACACCTGGTCAAAATATCACGGTGCAAGTCAATCGTCCCGTAAGAATTCAGACGAACTTTATTGCGCTTGGATTGGCACTAAAATAAAACGTGACGCTTCATAGGACAGCCTGACGGGCTCCCAGGAGGTTGCGATTGTGATCTCGATGCTGCAGTGTCCCCAAAATATCTGCCCCAGTCCATACGATGTACTGGGCGAACCCCTCTACATTGGTCCCTACAACCCCCAGTTCCCGCCAATCACAACCCCGGATCACGAGCCGCAGCAGAACTTCACCGTACAAGTGCCAACCTATTTCCAACCCGGTTACACGGCGCAGCTCTCAGTGTGCCACCTGTCGCTCATTGGTGTAAGTGGCAGTCCTAAGGTTTTGCGTTGGTATGCTGACAAAAACTCTTCTTCAGGCCGGACCGTACCCATTCTTTGAGATCAGGAACGAGACCCTCAACATAAGTTAGTGGAGCGACGCATGGACTTCTGACCGCTCTTCGCGTGGAAGTCGTGGGTTGTGCAGGTTTTAACGCCGGCACGTGGTGGCGATTACGCTCGTATATAGACTAAGTTCACGGACAAGTTCACGGACACGGAATAGTAGTTTACAAACTGTTTATTTTGAGGTTTGGACGTTTGGACATTGGACATTCTGACATTGTCGTTTGTGAATACTGTAGCCAAATGAATGCCGACTTAATAGCTTTGTCTGTAAAAATGGGGTGAAGGATTGGGTTCAGTACACAAGAGTCTGTTCGGCCCCAATTTCGAATTGAGAGTTGAGAATTTGATGGCAAACTTGGCACCTGGCCCGGCTGACTCCATTAGGGCTCCATTTCGTTGGGCAAGTGCGATACTACTACAGTACTATCCTTCATTTTTTGCTTTACTACTCTATTTATGATCAAGGAGTCGGATGAATCTTGTGGCATTCTATGCTATAAGCATTTCCTACATATAAGCCGGAGCTCCCTCCATCAAGCCTTCCACCCCACCAACGCTCCGCACCGTGGCGGTCTCACAGTCATAGATACTGGTCGTCATGACGTAGAGGGATGAGAGGCGGCGGTTCTGATAAATCATAAATGTGAAGAGGTGAACTTTTCTTTTTTTTTAAAACTAATTTATATCCCGGAGAAGTACATAATACAGAGCCAGCTAGGCCCTACCTAGACACTACACGGTACGCTAACTTGTGCGGAGCCCCTTACATGCCATGGCCCTCGACCCTCGTCTAAACAACATCCTTTCCTCAAGCAACATAACGGCCCCCCTGTTACCAACAATTTCAGAAGGGTTCTGACCACCATAAGGCAGCCGAGCAGGAGGGCGGCCGGGGCCATCTTGGGCCAGACGTGCAAGGGGTCATATCAGAAAGACTCGCGCCCTATGTAGCCAGAGGTGAACTTGGATGTGAACATCATTTGCGCAAGATCATGTGAACGCATGACACGAGCGCCTATCAAGGGTGTCCCATGCGGTCATGTGCCAGCGCTAAGCGCTAAGCAACTACCCTGCTACAATACACATCACACACGGAGTAACATCATCATCTTCAGAACAAGAAGTGCTCAGTACAGACCTCGACTTGGATCCCGAGCTATAGTATATTCAAGTGATGTACATGAATTTCTGATCTCGATATTCCAAGGCCTCAATATGATGTACTCGAGTATATGACCTGTGGTGCTGGAATCGGATGAGGTAAATCAACTGTTGCAGATATGGGGTTCGTTCTGTTTGCAAGTTACGTATCTCCGAGTCAATGAAGACAATAGCTTGTAAAGGTCGCATCGAGTTAAGTGATGAAGCTAAGAAGCTATGAAGCTCGATGGAGATTGTGTACTGAAAACACCAACAAAATGCGCCAATCTGGCACGAGGGTGACGCAGAAGACGCGCTCACTCTGCCCTCTGCCCATTGCTGCAAGCAGTGTTCATACATACGGTTACACGATTTCTATTGTTAACGCCCCAGCGCTTAGCGCTTAGCATTTAAGGAAGGGATTATGGCGATGCAACCACATGACCAACTAACTGATCAGAAGACGCATGCACGCTGCACAGCTGCCAGTGGGCTATAGCGACTGTCTAGCGTTGTCATTGGTGGGCATTGCCCATCAGTCGCGTTTGACATCGACAACGTAAACGTAACCAGTATGAATTCAGAGACCATATGGTAAAGCAGTCGAACTAAACGTCGCTAATGGAACGGAGCTCAAAGCTCGTGACTCAGCCCAGCTGGCGAAAGAGCGGATTCACACGGGCGTCTATCAATCATTTCATTTGCCACCGCCCTGCCCGATATGCCAACGCTCAGCAGCGCTCGATTCCTTTCATACCGTGGCACAGCAATGTGTTCAATGTACCCTTACTCGGCTTACCGAGTCTTAGCTACGGGCTGCATTCACCCTCCTAACCTTTCTTGCTGTGAATTTTGGCGCTCGGGCATCCTTAACTGATCGTGCCTGTTACAGTAAGTATCCAAGCCCAAGACAGTGGAAATGGATTACGGGGTGTGTCGTCCGTCTGCAGCAAACCGTATAAAAGAGGACTCTGAAAGGACCCTACAACCACATCTTCCCGTCCAGGTCTTTTCCTGCTATCCGTACATCCTCTCTTATCCATCACCCCTTCCCTCCCACTTCGGATCTAATGAAGTTCGCGTCACCCCTCGCTCTCGCCTCGTTCGCCGTCTCTGCCGCATACGCGCAGAGCATCAACATTGGGAATCCGCAACCCAACACGAACATCACACCTGGTAAAATATCACGGTGCAAGTCAATCGTCCCGTAAGAATTTTGACGGACTCTCGTGCATGGATTGGTTCTAAAACGCAATACCAGGACAGCCTGGAGGGCTCTCAGGAGGTTGCGATTGTGATATCGCTGCTGCAGTGTCCCCAAAATGAACCCTGCCCCAGTCCATTCGGTGAACTCGGCAGCATCCTCTACATTGGCCCCTACAACCCCCAGTTCCCGCCAATCACAACCCCGGATCACGAGCCGCAGCAGAACTTCTCCGTACAAGTTCCAACCTTTTTCCAAGCTGGTTACATAGCGCAGCTCGCAGTGACCCACCTAACGCTCACTGGTGTAAGTGGCAGTCCTTGGGTTTTGCGTTGGTATGCTGACAAAAACTCTTCTTCAGGCCGGACCGTTCCCACTGTTTGAGATCAGGAACGAGACCCTCAAGATATGTTAGTGGAGCGACGCATGGACTTCTGACCGCTCTTCGCGTGGAAGTCGTGGTTGTGCGGGTTTTAACGCCGGCACGTGGTGGCGATTCCTCTCATTCGCATATGGACTAAGTTCACGGACACTGAATAGTAGTTTACAAACTGTTTGCTTTGAGGTTTGAACATTTTGACATTGGACATTCTGACATTTCCGTCTGTAAATACTGTAGCCAAATAATGCCAACTTAACTTTGTCTGTAAAAATGGGGTGAAGGTTTGGGGTTCGCTGCAGTCTGTTCGGTCCCAATTTCGGACTCGGAATTGAGCGCTGAGAATATTTGAAGGCAAACTTGGCACCTGGCTCGGGTTGTCTTCATTTCGTTGAGCAAATGCAACAACATACTGTACTACTATCCTTCGTGTTTTGCTATGGTCAAGAAGTTGGACTAATTTTGTGCCATATGTTCTAAGTCTTTTCTACATATAAGCCTCCATCAAGCCTTCCCCATCCGCACTAGGGATCCGCACTGCAGCTGTCTCACAGTCATTGATACCGGTCGTCATGACATAGAGGGACGAGAGGCGGTGGTTCAGAAGATGTGAAGGTGTGAACTTGGATTTGAACGCTGTGATATGGGCGTCTATCAACAGTGTCTGACGCGGTCATGTGCCAGCGCTAAGCAGCTCTCACCGCGTGCTACGATACATAGCACAGCGCCCGATGTAACCTCATTCAGCTCTCCCAGTCCGAGTCTGCGTAATGGACTGGTCGCCTTCCCAACCTTTTCTCGCTTTGTCTAAGTTATCTTGAATTCTGGCGCTTGGGAGTTCTTAGCCGATCGTACCTATCACGTCTCCAAGCTCCAAGGCGCCCCAAGCAGGGACGAAGAGTGTGGAGATGAATCACACGGGATGCCCTAGCCGTGTTCAACACCGTATAAATGACTCTAAGTTACACTACGAGGACTTTGCAGCTAGCGTATTCCCGCCTGGGTCTCTTCCAGCTACGTGCACATCCTCCCGTATCTACCACACAGGCTCCCAGTTGGATCTAATGAAGTTCGCGTCGTTCCTCACTCTCGCCTCGTTCGCCGTCTCTGCCGCATTAGCGCAGACCATCGAAATTGGGGAGCCACAACCCTGCACGCCCATCACACCTGGTCAAAATTTCACGGTGCAAGTCAATCGTCCCGTAAGAATTCCGATGAACTCTACTCTGCTTGGATTTGGCGCTAAAATAAAAACTCAACGCTTGTAGGACAGCTTAGTGAGCTCCGTGGATGTTGCAATTGTGATCTCGCTGCTACCGTGTCCCGAAAATGGTGTCTGCCCCAGTCCATTCGATGAACTCGGTAGCACCCTCTATTTGGGCCCCTACAACCCCCAGTTCCCGACGGCCCCAGGACCGAATCACATACCGCAGCAGAACTTCTCCGTACAAGTGCCACCCTCTTTCCAAGCCGGTTACAAGGCGCAACTCGCCGTGGCCCACCTGGCGCTCGTTAGTGTAAGTGGCGGTCCTTAGGTTTTGCGTTTTGGTGGCGTGGTATGCTAATAAGTGACTCGTCCTTCAGATCGGGCCGTTCCCACTGTTTGAGATCAAGAACGAGACTCTCAATATAGTGGGTGACTGTGTAAGTTAGTGACGCATGGACTTGCAACCGCTCTTCGTGGAAGTCGTGGACTGTGCGGGTTTAATGCCGCGGTACTTGATGGCAATTCCTCTTTTCGTATATACCGAGTCCACGGATACTGAATAAGTGGTAGTTTACAAACTGTCTTTTTTTGAGGTTGGACATTCTGACAAGGCTTTTGTTATTGGACGCTTTGGCATTGCCGTTTGCGAGTACTGTAGCCAAATGAATGCCATGTAAGCCTTGTTTGTAAACCTGGGGTGAAGGACTGGGTTCCCTGCAAGGTGGTTTTCAGGCCTGGTGCTAGCAATTCAGACAGAACGGCTGCCATACTGTACTACGCCAATCACACATATATTGCGACTCCACAGCTGTGGCGCTGCGGCGCTCCGAATGCAGACATGTGACCTAATTCAGCGCACAAAGGTGACTTCACAACCGTTGACACTGTCGTAAGCATTGATCCGTTCTGTCCCGGCCTTGGGGGCGCGTGTCGTTTGTATTGACCAAAAAGTGAATGCACTCAGGACAGATAATTTCGGCCGATTCATCGAGATTGATCGTTCCATAACGAGCACTAAGGCTACCCAACTATCCACGATGACTACGTTGAAATCCGGGGATTATTGAGCGCGGACACGTGCGCATGGGATCCAGTACTCGGCGCACTCTCAAGCGCGCTCTGGAACCGACGTGCTGATAGTGCTCCACTGCACCTGGCTTGCTGCCATTCCTAAGGTTGGGAAAAACAAGGGTCACATAGGACTTTCATATTGTGACTAGCTGGAAATCGAATGCCACGACTCAATGACAATCTAGGACTGTAGGGTGCACGCAGGATTCAATTAGTTCGGGGTGAGACCTCAGGCTTCCTCATGGTCTCTCAAGTCACCATAATTCATCACAGTATGTTATATCACCGTGCTATTGACGCTCAGGAACATCGATAAGCACCAATGGAACCACGACACTAGATCGTTGGAGAGGCCGTACTTGAAGAGAAATCGCTGTACCGTTCCCATAAAATATGACAAGCCTAACCGGAAATCCAGATTCCAACTTAGATGTGGCCATCGTTTGCACAAAGAGGTCCAAGCTGCATGAGTTCCCCGTGCCGAAGGCTACCTTCTGCCTCGCGGTGACCGTTAGTTAAGACAGAGGACAGAGGACAGTCACTAGGGAATAAGGAAGGGTAAGCTGGTGGGTCGATGGGTTTGAGCTACGCAGGTCTCGTTAGCTGGTCAAGCCGGGACCGACACTCTTCGGTAAGGATATGTCCTGGCCGCAAAGTACCGCAGCAAAAAGAATCTTAATATTCTCTGGCCGACGGAAACTCGAGCATCACAGGTTAGTTGTGTTAACCATTAGTTTGAGTCGTGTGGCCTCAAATTTTACCCTTTGAATCCGACTGGTCCGCAGCTAGGGGTCTGTGAAAGCTGTCTAAGATGCAAGAGCTTCATAATGGCACCATGTTCCATATAAATGCTTGATGAAGATCCCTGATGAAAGATGGGAGGTAATCGGGCTCTGGGTGTAGACAGTCCACAAACGCTTTACTGTAGTTGAGAGTCATACAGAGGGGTCCAGGAAGCGAGAGAGACTGATTAAAATCAAGAGGTACCGTGACCTGATTCCAAGTCAAGACAGTTGTGTCAGATAGGGTTGGCACCACTGCCGTCGCCATTCAAAACGGACTACTTCTAAGAAAAAGCGGAATGTATAAGAGGGTATGTGAGGATGTTGGATCCTTAAGTTGGGAGACGATTGGACAAACGTGGTGGCTTCTTCACTCTGCTGCGTAACTGATCAGGCGAACAGACTCCGAGTCGAATGACGAGCCGAGAAAAGAAAACACACATAGAATCGGGTAACTGTATACGTTTTCATAAAGCCCGTGCTAGGGTTTGCTGTTTGCCCCATGAAATGTAGGGAACAAACCAGGAAGATAAGGTAAAAACATATGAGATACTGGAAAAAAATATAAGTCAGCCAAACTGTTCCTTCCCGGGCCGCCATCGTTCTGTGACCACCCTTTAGCTCTTCGTTCCTCTCGAGGTCTTCCATCCAGGGACATCTGTTCCGCCGGGCAGTAACAACATCTACGACACCGTCTCTTTTTTTGGTTCGTTGCTTCCCATTCTTGAATGTTTCATTTTTTTTTTCGATCGATATTGGCCAGTACTTTACCCGATGCGCCACTAAACATCTTGTCGCTTCCGTGTACATGCGATGGACGGGCTCTCGCACGGTTTCCATCAAAATGCCATTGCTATCATATCACTGGGCGCTTTCGTTTAACTTGGCAGGCAGTGAGGTCACTTCATTACTCGTTGATGTCCACACTCTAGTCGACATGCTAAACACCGTGACGTCTGGGTTTTCTGGAGGATTCGTTTCCTTTTCGGTGGCTTTCCTGCAATTTGTAATCAAGACGAGTGCATTTGAAATCTGACCCATGTTATAGAGAGCACAAGTTATTGTACTTTGGAGCTGTGTCATATGAACGGTACAGGGAACCACGGAGTCGTTTTCAGTAGTCCTTTCTCCTGCCAATGATCATGTACACCGGTTCCAACAATGCTTGCATGTGATGACACTGTCTAGAAACTCGTGACATTGATAGCTCATCCGTATGCAAACTCTCATGCTTCTGTCAACCAGGACATACATAAAACTCCTCTTGCGAGGCGGCACTCAACCAGACCATCCCGTCTATTGTTACCTCAATGCTACTAAAACGCGCAGCCCTGGTCTGGTCGGCTGCCCAGGCACTTTTGGCACTTGCTTCTCCACAACGCCATTTACAGTACAAGACTCGAGCCCTTATCCACCTTCCCACGGCAACGGAGAGTGTGCAGCGCGGCCGCTCGCAGCGCCTGCCCCAGAGCCTGAGGTCCGTCTCGACGACGCGGTCTTTGTTGGTACCGAAAAGGGAAATACGCACCAGTTCCTGGGGATTCCTTATGCGCTTCCTCCGTAAGCATTCACCGCAATCCACTCTTTCTGACATCTCAGTCCTCACGCCGACCAACGCGTTTCAGAACGGGCAACCGGCGGTTACGCCTGCCAGTACCTCCTCTGCCGTACAACGGCCTTTTTTATGTGCAACGTTTTGGCAAATCCTGCCCACAACAGAGTTGGTCTCTTCCGAGTTCGATCACGAGAGAAATGGACAGAAAGAACGTCATGGGGGCTTTAAGTATGCTGTCTGAGCACCTGATGCCCGATGACGAGGATTGTAAGCATATACCACTGGCACTTCTTTTGCTTGCGTTGAGCTGAGCCAATCTCCAAGGCCTGACCATAAATATTGTGAAGCCTTCAAATGCCACGACTAAGTCAAGCTCCCTGTCGTCGTTGTAAGCATCGTCGTACATCCCTGTTCCCATGACATTCAAGCGGTATCTATTTCAGTGGATATTTGGTGGAGCTTTCCAAATTGGTGGAACCTCCACGTACGTCCCCATCTTGCGTCGTCGATAACATGGTGCAAAAACTGCCTCCGCAGATACAATGGTAGTACTGTGGTCTCTAGGTCAATCGATATCCACCAACCAATAATTTTCGTCAGCATGAATTATCGGTGGGCTTTTATTGTTCAGTATGCATCACCATTCTGATACCGCATTTCCAGGCTTTCTGGTGCGTTTCCAAACAGTCTCTACGGACTTGTATCCTTGTTCTCATCTTTCATTCCGACAGCTTTTGGTTTCTTGGCCGGGAAGGAGGTGAAGAAAGAGGGGTTGGTAATCTGGGTCTTCAGGATCGTAAGTCAACGATTCTGGGTAGAGTCCGTCCGCTCATGTGTTCGTAGAGCGCCTCGCCTTGAAGTGGGTACAGACATACATCGAGGAGTTCGGTGGCGATCCTTCAAAAGTGACGATGTGAGCAATAGGTTGTCTTCCTTGGCTGCCATTGTCTAAGCCACGGCAGTTGGGGGCAAAGCGCAGGGGCAATCTCTGTCTCGATGCACATGCTAACGAACAAAGGGAACCAAGGAGATTTGTTCCGTGGAGCAATCATGCAGTCCGGAGGACCTATCCCCGTCGGCAATATCGAGAATGGTCAAGTATACTACGATTCTATGGTTGAGGATACCGGCTGTGGGAACGAGAGGGATACTCTTCAGTGCCTCCGTCAGGTTCCATACACACTTTCAAGCACGCCATGGATAGGTCACCGAACTTCATGTCATATCGGGTATGAACCCATACTGCCCTACCTGGATGTCTTTTCACATAACTTCTAGGCACTTGTGTACCTTGGTTACCTCGGGTCGATGGCGTCTTTCTGACGGAGCCTCCCCAACACCTGTACTGCGTGGCCACGTGTCTAATGTGTCTATGATTACTGGTGCGTTTCTTAAGCCATATCATAATACGAACTGACTTCATGTATACTGCAGGAAATGTTGACGATGAGGCTACCTTATTCTCGTTTTCCTCAACCAATCTCACGTAAGTACAACTTTCACTCGTTGAACGTTGACCCTCGGATGACCGGATCACTCTTATAGCTTGACCCGTGATGTTAAGGACTACCTGAAAAGTTTCATGATGCCCCGGGCAAAGGACACTGAAATTGACAACCTTCTGATGCATTACCCGAATGACCAGAGGGCCGGGTCGCCCTTTGATACTGGGATAAGGAACGCTTATAGTATGGCCTTCGAACGAGTAGACGCGATCGCAATTTAACTAGAGTGTGATTATAGGTGCGCAGTTCAAGCGCGTTGCGGCACTCCAAGGCGACTTCGTTTTCCATGCTCCGCGTCGGCTGTTGCTGAAGTACAGGGCCAAAGAGCAGCATCATGGGGGTTCGGTGAGTATTTGATCAGCATAACTTACGAGTGAGGTCTCAGCAGTTCAATGACTCGGGACACGCTTCGCAGTCTTCAAGCGCGGCAAGGGCATACCATTCATCGGAACGGTAAATAGCACTCTCCAGACCTCTGGCAGCTGATTTATCATTTTATTTTTCTCGCCCTTAAGGCTCACGGGACGGATCTCTTGGCCTCGGTTTTGGCCAACGACGTCATACTGGGAGAACTCAGGGACTACGTGATTCGGTTCGTCAACACCCTCAACCCCAACAATGGCCCCGGTGTCGGGGTCCCCTGGCCAAAGTGGGACTCGGATCCCCTTCACCCCACTGGCAGGGTGATCATCTTTCAAGATGACACTTTTTTCCCCATCGTCCTTGGAAATGACGACTATCGCACGGACGCCTTGAGCTATGTCACAAACATGTCCTTGATTTACCCAATTTGAGGAACGTGGATTACGTCACGTCTGCCAGTTCATTCAGTATTCAGTTTGCTTGTAGAGATGAAACCCTTCATGTTACAAAGGATTATTTCAAGTGAGATTTGGAAATCCATGTGACGTTTTCTTTCCAGTTTGGTCAGATGCATTCAGAAGCGAATCCGTATGCCGAAGGACACCATAAGGCCTATATGCGAACTCCTCGTGTGCTTTAAGCGGATTGGTAAACGCCACGGATGGGCATGTATTGTAATGATAATAACTCGTATGTATCGTGACTAGGTCACCAACGCGAAGGAGCGAAAGTCGACATTATGGAAAGTCTCATCTCTATGATCCGCAGGCATCAGACGCCATTACAGCGACAGCCTCTCTAGGCCCGAATCCGCGTTGAACGAAAACTCTAGCAGCGCAGGGCCGGCGATGGTCTTACTATCGTCCACGCCGTCCGCATCCGTCGTGACCAGGAGATAGACCGTGCCCCGCAGAGTATCAGGTACACCGACGCTCTTACCATCGTCAGACAGAGGAACTATCAGTGCCTCTTGACCGCTCAGGAATGCGCCATATAACTTCGTGGAGCTGTCTATGTGACTGGGTAAGGTGAAGGAAATCTGAGCCGTCGATCCCGGCCACGCGCTGGAGGGATCAGGGAGTGTGAGCGCAGAAAATAAGGTGGCAGGGATCTTGGGGTTTGTGGGAGGGCAGGAGGTGATGAAGCTGGATGCGATCGTGAAGGCTTGGCTCAGACCGAGGGGGGTCTGCGTGAGTCAACCACATGAGCCGCTAAGGGAGGCACCATCAACGGGCGCTCAGCTTACGTCGAATGGGCCGCTCCATGCGCTTCCCTTCCTGATCGCGGAGTCGACCCACGCAGAGTGGCGTGCTTCTGTTGAGAGCACCGTTGCTGCAGCAAGGAGGTAGTCCTATAATCCGGCGATTACCTGCTGAGAGAAAGATCAACAGCTAAATGCGAACGCACCTTATTCTCAAAGAACTTGGAAGCGCCGATGTATGCCGAGTCGCCTTGTCAAAGGAATAGTGTAAGACAGAGTGAGTGAGCCCATGAATGAGATGCTTGCCGACAGTCTCGAGAACATGGCTGAGTTCGACAAAGGACTTGGGGTTATCGTAGGGGCTAGAAGGGCGTCAGCCACAAGCGTCTGAATATCAAGTAGCTACGTACAATTTATACGCGCAGGGTTTAGGAGCTTTGTCACCAAGGGTCTCCTCCAAAAAGTGGACGTGAGCAGCCTCGTGGGCGGCGATCTGCTTGAAACGGCCATACGACCAGTCAGGGAAGCCTGCGTCTACAAAATCCTTCGGCGTGAATCGGGAAAGCCCCTCGGTGTAGAACACATTCTCGAGATGCTCTAGAGTGAGAGCAAAGTTCAGAATATCGGTGTCTGAGTGAAGTCATTACGGTCACTGCCCCGGCGGGTTGCTCGGAATATGATCATCTACGCACCACTTGGGGCATCATCGCGCGGAAGAGGATGGGAAAAAGCGACCCCCACCAAGACGACGAAGGAGAAAATGCCTAATCGATTCATTGTCGGGCTGGGAAGGAGAGTATGAGATAACGAAAAGAGCGGAATGGTTCGAGGCTGGGAAGGACGCCTAGTGGGGTCGGTGTCTTGGGAGGGAAACCAAGGAAAGAGAATGAGAGTTGACATTGATCGCCATTTATGCCTAAGAGATTCTGTTGGAATTCGAGAGTAAAGACGGATGCGTCACAATGGTCACGTTTAGTCGACAGCCTCAGCGCGCCGCTGACGGCATTCCGGTACCATCATAAAGCCACCAAGCTTGAGCCAGCACCTGACCAAGTCTCGCTGAGACACTCCCGCTCGCGCCGTCACATATCGGTTACCAGTCAGTCAGCGACTGGCATATTGCCAAGTCTCGCCGAGTCCCCTATAGCTCAATCCACACGAAAACAGGTGCCAACGGCGAAGTCAACCACGAAATGCCAGCTTAGTGGTGCAACGCTATCATAAGGGTACAAGTCGTGTGACTAGAAACGCGGCGACTGGACTGGAGCTTCGCCAGTCGCCACGTTGAAGTTTCTGATAGTCACTCCATTCTAGAGGGCTCCCGTTCAATCAGCACGGTACTGACAGTCCTTTGAAATCGCGTGCTTAAGCACTAATAGCATTAGCGTAGCCTGAGTTTTACTGTAACTGACCTGAACTTAATCTCTTGCGAGAGCGACTGAGTCGGGAACAATTCGAGTTGCTGCGCTCCGCGGTCCTGCTTACAAAATTGGCGTGGGACTCTGAGGCGAGCTGAATTACATCATCAGGTGAGCTCAGACTAACCTTGGCACTACATAGCAGGCAGGAGAAACATGGCGTGAACTTGGAGTACTATAGAACCCATCTCAGTGTCACACAGCGAAGCTCACTGGCTGTTGGCATTTCCGTGTCCCATACCAACAAGATCTTTGGCACGTCATACCACTGGCAGCCTCTAAAGGAATGTTGAGACTCGGACGAACGGGATCATACCCCGCGCGGTTTGTTACACGCGTTTCCCGCGGCGCTGCATGGCAACTGCATACGTTGCTGCATACTGTGGCGCAGACGAAGCGCTTCGTCTCCCCGCGCGTTCCGGGGCTTATGCTGCCTAAGCGCTCCTACTGGGCAACAGCGAGGCAGGCTCTGGGGTAAGCCCTTGACGGTGCTATGCCAGTTATGCCATTGGGCCGCGGCTATATCGTAACGCCGTCTAACCCGCGGCACTGACTGTATTGCACATTTTTCTACGTGCCTATTTCCTCCGAGGATACTGCAATGTGCTCGCGGTTTCGTCATATCCTGGGGACTATTATTTGAGCCTGCCAGACTTGGCCGCGGCCGTCTGGAGTGAACGACTGGTTTATCTCATTCAATTACGTCCTCGACCAGCGGAGCTTCCCGAAGATGACTGCCATGCGTGATTATACATTACTCGTATGCCTCGCCGGCCTCCGCGACATCGTCTGGATCGAACTTGGGGCGCATTGATAAATATTTGCCACCGTTCATTGGGATACTATGCGTCCCGTCAGACTTATTTTCTCTTGACTTAGACTTTCGACCTCGGCTAACCTCTACGGCCATATTCTTACTCATTTGCTGTACGGACAACGATTCGTTGTCAACGAACCGTGACTGCTTCATCGACACGGGCGCCTGTGGTCATACAGTCATAATAGTACTGCGGTTTCTACCTGTGTCACGGTAGTGTCCGTGTTAGATCGAGTTGTTATACGCGTGACAAACATGTAGAGCAGCAGAACGAGTTGAAAGGATATCAGTACTTGAACTGCGAACCAGCAACGTCCACGCAATATTCCCATTACCCTTCTAGGCTACTTTCTCATACGAACCACCGGCCCAGACGCTATTTGTGAGTCGGACGAGCCTATGCCGCAGAGTCGAAGTACAGGAGGAGAGCACCACTTCCACCACAGTACTCGCTGTGATCGCCGGTGCAAGGAGTATTGCAGCTATCTATATCTATTTGTTGCGCACCGGTCATGGCAGCGCTGCCAGCAGTGAACTGATCGCCACACCCTTGAAGAGCGACGTTTAGTCAGAGAAGGGAAGCTCATCGAGATAAGTGGGACGCGTACAGCATGCCTGTCCTTCCATACCTGCTGAAGTGAGGTTCATAGATTTGCATTCCCCAATGCAATTTTCTACAGAGGCATTGGCTAGACCGCCTGGGACGGTTACTTCCGTATTCAGATCCCTCACTGTGGGATCCGAGTCGCTGTTCGAACACACATCTCCGCCTCAGGACGAAAAGTAAAAGCGTATATGCTTACCTCCAGCAACCCCCGAACTCCCAGGTAGGGTACATGGGCACCGGGTTCTTAGGGGAAGCTTCAGCGGATATCAACTGTGAAAAAGTTGATTCACATGAATACGGATTTATTAGGGCTGTTGACATATGCGTACGGATACAATGGCCAGCAAAACTGCCACGACCATTTGAAAACGGGACAGTGGAAAGCGTGTAGAATGCATCGTGGTTATGAAGGGGTCCCGGGGAGTTTCGATGCTCGAAACTTTGCGAGATGCAACGGGTATTTAAGCTGTATGTTGCACTGATCACGGCAGAAGCCATCCAAGTCATCTGTTGGCACCCCGAGATAGGACATCAGTAGTTTGCTGAATTTGTTTTAGGTTTTTCTGGCGTTTTCCGTTTTTTTGGTTGCCAGGAACTTTTTTACACGTTTTTTTGCACACTGTACGAGCGGTTTTGTGGGGTTTTTTTTTTTTTTTTGCGGTTTTTGCGGTTTTTTGCCGGTTTTCGTGTGAAAAACTGGCAAAAATAAATTTTGCAGCATACTGATGGACCGTGACCAGAGTGACTCAGAAGAACTTGGGGCTTCCTGTCAAAGTTTTCAAGTTGTCACGGTGGCGTAAAATTCTGGTTACTCTGATAAGATTGGATTGGCGCGGGCCGGACGTACTACTGACGTACTGTACACTCTATGTACCCCGCCCGGTCCGCGCTAAGCCTTCAAGCTTCAACTTTCAACGTTCACAATACGTTTACTTGCGGTACGATTGATCCTATGGAAACGGTGGTTACGAACCGCTAACCTCAATATGAGGCAATATCTCGATGAACTCCACTGCATTCACCATACTCCGAGTTTCCATAGTACTACACATAGGCAAGCTTCAATGTCCCGAGCCCCTAACAAGGCTGCCAAAGTACTATCTAACGCAGGACTTGCTACGGGTACCTCACTCCCCCATCACGCTGCACTCACTGCTCTCGCGGTCACTCTCATAGATGACCACCGATATCCTCCCCAAGCTTCGCAGGGTGAATCCGATTATGTCGACAGCTCTGGGCCTATTTTTTCAATGTATTTGGGAACGGCGGAGGAAGAAAACAGGAAGACGGCCCACGACTGAAGCTGGAAGGCAGACACTGAGGGATCCTTGTCTTTGTGCGTCTCCATTTCTATGGTTTTAGTACACGGTCTCATCAGTTTTATTGTTTATTCTCCGCTGCAGTTGCTTCATTGATCTCGGTGTCGATTCAGGACATTCTACAGAATCCAACAGGACACCTCCAACTTCTATCTTGTAAATATATACTAGGGTCTTGCCGACCCAAATCCATCCAATATTTCGAGTTCTCTCCCTGTGACCATAGCCTTTTACACTCAGTTCCGTGACTGGTAACCAAATATGTCCTATTCGTTTATCCAAAAAAGGTCTGATATTTCTCTCTGGAAACGAGATATTTATGGATCTTTTCGGTGTCCATGTGTCCCTCCCTTCTCTCCTCCACTCTAGATAGCCCAAGCCTGAGAACCCAATTCACGGCTAATTTACAAACCGTGGCCGGGGTTGCTATTTTTGCTTAATGGGTACTTACTTTCGGGAAGCACTGGCTGCACAGGGACGACCTCGCCAGCCTCCGCGACATATCGTCTGGATCGAACCTGGAGTGCACTGATAAAATCTCTGCCATCACTCAATGGGATACTATCGTCCCGCGAGAATTGACTTTCGACTCTACCTGCCCAAATCCCATGGCCAATTCTTACCTCATCGCTGTCCGAACTGTGACTACTTCCATCGACACGGCCGCCTCACGGAGCGATAATAATACCACGGTTGCTACCTGCGTAGTGTCCGTGTCAATTTTTATATGCGCAATGAAAATGTACAGCAGCAGATCGAGTTGAAATGATCTCAGAGTACTTGGACTATAAACTAGCAACGTCCACAAAATATTCCCATTACCCTTCTAGGCTACTTTCTCATATGAACCACCGGCCCAGACGCTATTTGTCGCCGTAATATGTGAGTCGGACGAGATTAAACCCCATTGGGATCGTAGTACACGAGGATAGCATTAGTTCCACCACAGATTTCAGTGGTATCCCCAGGGCAAGTCATATTGCAAATATTTGGGTCTATTTGCACAGTACCATTGCCGATGTTAGGGCCACACCCTTGAAGAGAGCGAAGTTTAGTCAGAGAAGGGGAGGTCATCGAGATGAAGTGAAACGCGTACAGCATTCCCCTGCGAGCTCTAAACCTGCTACAGGGTAGGCGAAAGAATTGCATGCCCCAATGCAATTTGCGACAGAGTTGTTGTTTTGACCGCCTTGGACGGGTAGTTGCACAGCTAGAGCAGTTGCTCCCGGGCCACTTGTATCACTGTTTGAGAACACACACATCCGTCATACCACCGCGTCCGAACGAAAAGTAAAAGCGGAGGTGCTTACTTGTAGCAACCCGCGACCTCCCAGTCAGGGAACTCCCCTATACTTGGAACAATGCTAGGTTGAGGTGAGGGGGCCGGCGTGGCGGATGTCAACTGTGAAAAGGTTGGTTCACACTGGCATGAGTATGGATTTAAGGTTATAGATATATGCGCACGGATACAATGGCCAGCAAAACTGTGGCGGCCACTTGAGAGCACGAAAGTGGTAGTACGTGCGTAGAATGCATTGTGGTTATGAAGTGGAGGGGTTTCAATTCTCGAAACTTTGCGAGATGCTACGAGCTTTTAAGCTGCACTGATCACGGCAGAAGCCGTCCAAGCCATCTCTTGGCTTGCCTCTTGACATTGGCACCCGAAATAAGACCAGATGTTTCTCGTGATCGCGCCAAGCCTTCAACGCACCACGTTAGAATTGTCTTGCAGACAGTAGTCGTGAAGCCAGAGCATCCTCCGGCTACGAAACCTTACTGACCTTCAAGTTGTCCTTGGCCTGACGCTCACGGATCTGCAGGTCCACTCGAAGCCAAGAACTTAACTCACTTGGCATGAAAGCCGCGGCCACGGGTTGTCAGCTTCTAAGAAGTCCATGATGCGGGGTCGCGGCTTTTGCGGTTTTACGGGAACAAAAGCACTGCGCATTACTAGATAGCAATTAATCAGGTGGGTGATTACTTCGGATATCGGCTGCCGCTGTAGCCGTTGTCGCGTCCGAGTCGCTACCATCGTGGCCATTGTCGTCGCATCGTCATTATTGTCTCTCTAATCGTTATGGTCAGCTTCGTCGGTTATTCGACGCTGTGGTCTCATTGCGGTCGTTATTGCGAATGTGGTCATCTCGTCGCCCGTCGCCGCTCCCGTTGTGGTTGCGCTTGTCAGTCGCCTTGTCATCGTAATTGGTACCTCGCAGTTGTTGTGGTCGTGATCGCCTCGTCGTCCCTTCGTCATTGCCTCGCGGTCGTCGTTGTGACGCGGTTGTCATATTTTTGGCGCCATATCGCAGCTGTCGTCGTTGTGGCTGTCATCGCGTCGTCCTTAATTCCGTCACCACGGCCCTTGTTATTATGGTGTTGGGGTAGTGGTGCCTCGGTCGTGGTGGCGGGAGCTAGCGCTATTGCGGCGGCGACTACTAGTACAGCAGGTGTTGTAGTGGGGTAGCGGCGGTTAAACGCGACGAGGTCGCTTGGCCGTTGCATAGGCGACGGGGTGGATGTAAAGGAGTGCCACGAGCAAGGGTTGACTGTGTGCGCACGGTGCCACGTCATCCAGGTTGCGTATTACACTCCGTCCGTTCTCATCCACCAGCAAAACATCCATGCTACCGCCCAAGTCATCAGTGTGGAGGAACCCTTATGATGGAGCTCTGTCTGGAGAAGGCCGTACCACAAGAACAATCATGTGGTTGTCAATTAACCTGCTAAGTGTTGGATATGTTATAATAAGACTATCCAAACCTGGTTATAGTACTGGAGCTCCAACCGCAATGTGAGCCTGTGCATTTCGTCCAGATAGTGTAGCATGAGGGCGTGTCTGGCATAAGAAAAGATTTGTTGATGCTAGAGGGTGGAAACCATTCTCTAAAACCAGAGAGCTGAGACTTCACAATAACTTGAAGATGGTGACTCGGATGAGGTGGGTCAGTGGATACGTTATATTATTAGTGCTCGAGATCATGATGATGACGATGATGTAATAGTGGTCACGTGCTCTGCAGTTTAATTGGACGTGGGCGTTGATGCACACGTGCCCTCATCCAATGGACGACGTGTTCGTACTGAATCTTGCACTTGAAGAGGGACCTTCGACAAGGAGGTTATCCACGAGAAAGAATGTCCGGTGGACTGATAGGTGTGCTGGGTAAACTAGGCATGATGCATGATGAACCGTGCCTGCGGGCTACATCTAGGCTCAAGTCAAAGAGGGTCGCAAAACGGAAGGCACGTACTACCCAAAATGTCTCGCATCCAGATGCCCCCTTGAATGTATATGAAGACAAGCGAGCGCCGAAACGGTCACGAAAAGACTCCAGTCGTCTACCGGTTAGGTCTTTGCCAACGAAACAGGGACACTCTAAGACTCGCCAACCCGTGCAGATCATATCTTCGTTATTCTCTTCCAATCCAAAAGTCGAAAAGCCAACTACGTCTGTACCAAAGGGCCACAGTGAACCGAGCAATGCTCCTCTCACCGATTCCTCGACATTCACAGGGCTCGGTCTGGATCCCCTCATCACAACGCACCTAACAATGAAAATGGATATTTCAACACCTACTTCGATACAGCGTGCATCACTCTTGGCACTATTACCACAAGGCGACTCTACCTCTCCACGAGATGCGTTCATCCAGTCCCAGACAGGTTCCGGAAAGAGGCTCTCATACCTCCTCCCGGTTCTGCATGACCTTCTTCCCTTGAGTACAAACTCGTATATCGACCGCTCGATTGGTACTCTCGCGAGAATTGTCGCTCTTGCGTGGGAGCTGGCCAAGCAAATATCGGACGTTCTCGATGTGCTGTTGAAGCTTCGACTGAAGCTGATCTGCCCAGTCGAAAAGCCAAAACTGGCGAGGACGTCGCAATACCGGCTATAGAACAAAATTTTACGCCGCCATCGCAGCTGTTGCAGAAATACATTGTCGTTCCGCTCAAATTGCGTCTAGTCACGCTCGTTACCTTCTCAGGCGGGTGGTCGACGGGGTTTCAAGATTTATTGTCTTTAGCTGCACCGACTCGGTAGACTTCCACTGGGGTTTACTTGGGGGGTGCGATTTGGAAGGCGATGGAGGCAGTCTCGACTCGGACGATGAGACGGTAGGGGGTGAGGATGGTCGCGTGAGAGTTCATTCCCCGTTGCTCCCAGAGAAATCGATTTTCTGACTACACAGCTCTCTTCCTCTAGCTACTCTTCTCTGCGTACATTCTTCGCTGCACAGAAAGAGCCCGAGTCCAGTCATCTAGCGTCGATTTTGCTTTGCACCAGTGTTGCCGCTCGTGGCCTTGACTTGCCACGCATGCGCGCCGTCTTGCAGTACGACCTCCCAACCGAGGGCGGTGCTACGGAATACGTCCATCGGGTGGGTTGTACTGCGCGCGCGGGTCGTGGAGGTCAGGCGTGGGCGATCGTCGCCCCGAGCGAGGCGCAATGGGTCGAATGGGTACAAGCCCGCATGGACAGTGGGACTGCCAAAGGCGGGGCAGGCCGCTTCGAATCCGTGGCCGCGGAAGAGATCCTGCAGACGGGATTCGGTGGGCAGGGAAAGGAGTACGAAGACCGAGCGACTGAGGTCCAGCTTGCGTTCGAGTGGTGGTGTCTGCGGCGGAGAGAGGTGCGTGTCTTCTCATTAGGCGTGGGCCCGGCTTTTCTGCTTCTCAGCGTGATGATCGTTTTTGTTGCGCATCATAGAACACGGAAATGTCGCGCTCGGCTTTCGCCTCGCATCTCCGGGCATACGCTATCCACCCTTCGGACGAGAAACACATTTCCACATCCGGAACCTGCACCTTGGACACCTCACCAAGTTGTTCACGCTCCGCGAGACCCCCTAACACGGTAAGTGGACGTGGCGGAAAGGCGCGGTGCCGTCGGCACGAAAAGACAGCCTAAGACACCGGGTCGGTGGCCGAAGAGAGTGCGTGGTGATGAGAGCGGCGAGGACGACCCAGAGGCGGTGCGCCGGATGCGTGCGGCTGTGCGCAGCCATGGATGTCTTGTCAAGAAGTGCGGGGCGATGGCAAGCTCGGGTCTGTCCAGTTCTAAGTCACGTCGGGAGATGCGCTGGAGAGTATAGTCAACAAGACGCAGTTTCGCACGGTGTGAACGCATCCCTAACATGGACATTCTCAGTCGTGCAGCCAATGTCTTGGGCTCTTACTCTCTTGTACTGGTGTAGTGTGTGCTGTACTATTATAATGTGAGCGAACCATTTTTTGAGTGTATGTACTTGTGTGATGTGAAAATGCCTTGGGATGAAGCAAATAGTATGTGATGTTAACAATGGATTGCTTCTTTGCAACATATTGCAATGTGACAGAATGAGAATCAAGGACAACGTCTTTTGATGGTCGCAATGGCGTACCATAATTGTATACCAACGAAAGTATGCTAAAGGTATACAAGACAGCAATGTCATATATTCACGGCAAAGTTTACACACACTTGTATATACAGTCGACTAGCTCATACTGTATACGCGTTGGGAAGGCCTTTTCCCTATACACTATGAGATATATACGGTACGAAAATCGTCACATTTTGTGACATGTGTGACATCAAGTCAAAGCGGTGTAACACGCGAAAAAAGTGTCCATACTGGTTTGCGGCTTCACATAATGTGGGCCCATTCACCATCACTTTCTCTTCCTCCATGTGAAGAACCCACAGACAGAGTACATGCTCTAGCATCAGGGCGTGTCACAATGTGTGGTTGTTTTGAAGACAGTGCATTCGGATTTGAGTCGCCACATGATTTGACTTCTGCACGTTGCTCAAGTTTTCAGGAAAGCGTTGGCTGTGTGAAAATGAGAGCACCATCCTTGCAAGTCTTGAAATGATTGACAACTTGAGTTTGGGGGATCTGAGGATGCTCATCAATGAACTTGAAGACAGTAAACCAATCTGCAAGTGTCAGATTTTCACGGCTTTGAGTGACAGAGGACTTTGCAGAGGATTTCGAAGCATCCTTCTTGGTCACAGGCTTCGATTTGTGAATGTAGGGTGCTGGCTTTTCACGAACTTTTCGAGTAGACCCTCTTTGGGCATGGATAGGCTCAGAAGACAGTGGAAACACCCAAAAATGCCATCAATGGGTTGCATTGTTCACCAAAAATGCCACTCATCCCCATGTTGCCACCAAAAAAGTGCCTGTCATACTGTATAAATCAGAGATCTAGCCTATACAGTATACGGTATGCATTATAAATTGATTTCTCTGTGAACCTACTGTGGTTCCAGCCAAAAGCTATACAGTATGAGATTTATGCATTAGTAGCTTATGCATTATGAGCTAGTCAACTGTAGTTCTCTGACGGAAATCCCATATCTGTCCAGCAACCCTTGCTGACTATATACTGTAAGGAATCAGTCAGTTATTGCAATTATTCCCACCAATAAATGGAATCTCATGTCAATATATTTTATTCTTGGTTAATATAGCCTATTTTAAGCCCCATATATGGCGCGTCACTTTTTACTGATGCTGTGGCTGGATGCTCTGGCACCTTGCCTATCCGTGTCTGGCAGTGGCTGGCAAAAAAGTTCCAAGCCTTCCAGGCTTCCTAGGCATCAGACAAAATCCTGATGAGTTGAATCTTCTCGGGGTCCGGGTATCCCTCCCTCCTCTCCTCCACCCCGAATCGTCCATGTCGGATCATGCAACTAACGGGAAATTTACAAACCGTTCCCGGGGGTCGCCATTGTTGCTTAATGAGTGCCTTCTTTCAGGAGGCACTGTCTGTACAGGCCATCTCGTCCGCGTCGAACCCTGGGTCCACTGATAAAATCTCTGCCATCACTCTATGGGACTCGGATACTATGCATCACGCTGGACTATTTCCTCTTGAATTTCGACCTTTCCATGCCAACCCCCACAGCCATATTCTTACTTCTCACCAAGGCTGTCCGCACCGTGACTGCTTCCTTCGACACAGCCGGCTGTCAGCGTGGTCACACACTGGCAGTTATGATAATACTACGATTGCTACCTGTGTGGTCTCCGTGTCGATTTCCAGTTATATGTGCGATAAAAATGTAGGGCAGCAGTTCGAGTTGAAAGTATCTGAGTAGTACTTGGACTGCAAACTAGCAAGATTCACACAATATTGCCATCACCCTTCCAGGCTACTTCCTCATACGAGCCTGCACAAACGCTATTTATCGTAGTATGTGGGTGGGACGAGC